>JABASH010000351.1:0-43474 GCA_019776445.1 Tomocerus maximus
TATAGAAAAACTCTTAAGGATCTGACAGAAATTTACGACAATGAATCTATTGTCGCAGAAGGTTTCCTTTATTGTCTCGGGTGACTAAGAACGAAACTGAATTGCATGAAGACTGCTCATGAACAACTTCACTTTTGTCAAAAGATAAAAAGGGAAAGAAAGACTCGTTTTGTATACTGCAATATGTATAAGGTATAATGTTTGAATTTGTATTGTTAAATCAAGTATGTTTTGTGTTTAATGGGAATCTAGGTAGGTTGACTAGATTTGACTCGCTCACTCAGTTTGACATTACTTGATTTGACTTACTTAAAGATTTAAGATGTTAACCAAAACAAGAGAAATAGAATATTGTGAGATGGCAAGTTTTCTCTGTTTAGCACCTACGATACTTAGACTTCCACTTATTTACAGGCGAGAAGTATGTAGCTCAGACGTGTACACAAGTTGTGTATTGCACACTGCACTGCGTATTTCAACTGTTGTAATTGTAAGAGATAATTTGTCCTATAAAGGAATGGTGAATTACTGCAAGAGTTAGTAAACGTGTGTTAGCATGAGGAGTTGTTGTGTCTGATGGCTTATTAGTTGCTACCTCCTATAAGTATGTTCTTCAGTTGGGCGAGATCCTTTTCTCTAAGAAAATTCATTTATCTAAATACAACTTGCTGTATTGTATTGATTTCATTATTACAATGACTACTGTCTATCCACATGAAAACTAACTGAAATTGTGTATACTATGTGTACGTACACATGTTAGCTATTATATTATATTACGCGATTATGTGTAACGTTTACTTGTGTATTATGATTTCTTCATTCAAAGAAGATTGGAAAGACAATTGACTCATTCATTAGAATGATGATGACAATAATACCTACTCCTCGTCTGTTTTCTTTAGGCTAATGGATGATTATGGATTTAGCAACACTCATATGTCTCCTTATACTCGTTAGTTGGGGTTTGGTTGGGATCGGTTGGCCCATCAAGTAATATTACTTGTAGTACCTAATTTAAATATTAAGTAGGAGGGCACTCTATCCTGTAATAGTCGTAGATCAACATAGAGTGAAGAAGTTTTGAGAGAATGAATGAATTAAGCACATAAATGTGACACGAAAGTTTTCGTGCATGACATGGCGTGGATTGTGCTTTAGCTGAAAATGGAATTTATTGAGGGTTTGCAATTTCAATTTGCAATCCTTTAATAATGTAAATATGAGGAGGGGAGGAGAGGACTTGCGTTTTGTTATGTAAGATGATGGAAGGATATTTGACATTAGGATTCATTATTCAATCCTTGTCTGTAATTACTGCGTGTTGGGTTACGTTGTCTTTTTTCATTGTTAATGTAAATAGGTAGTAAGTAATATGGTTTTGCTAATGTGTAAAAATAATGCTATTTGATTACTGTTTATCTCAGTTTGTGTGCTTTATTCCGTAAGTGGTTTGCTTTGCTCTTTACACAGGACTGCTGGATTTATTTTGCGTTGTAGAAGGAATGAAGGAACGACAACGACACTGAAATGATGATGTGCACACACACACACAAAAACAAATCTAGCCGACATTCATCATAAGACATGAAATTGACTTGTTTTCATAAGTGTTAGATATTGAATTTATTTGCAGAGTGGTTTGTGTATTGTCGTACTTAATATTAGATGGAGCCTAGCCAAGGTGTTCCTCTTGCCATCGGCTTCTTGAATTCAATTCAGTTGAAAGACTTGTCTTGGCCTGACGGGGATGTTTTCCATGGTTCTGTGTATGAGTATGTGTTGATTCACTTTAGATTACTACTGTAGGTAACTAACTGTAAACTGAAGTGAACTGGCTATAGGTTAGGTTAGGTTCACTTGAGTTTGGAAAACTACAGTACAGTGCCTACTGTTTTGTGAGTGACTCTGACTTATTGACACACAAACGGGTTTACCCACCCTTGATTTGAAGGAAATTGAATATAATAAAAACATAATCACGCTCAGTTTGACGTAGGTTGGGATGAGACAATCGTAAAAAAGAGGTCAAAATGAACATTTGACAATGAAGTGCAATGAATTTGCTTGTACTTTGTAATCTTATATGCGTATCCTGTTCATTTACTTAGTCTGATATTCCTGAAAGTCGAAAATTGAATATTTCCATCAATAGCACTAACTAAACAGATTTTATAATGAAGACAATTCAGTTTAAATCAACAACTTGTGCTTTACAAGGTGTTCTTCAATGAAAAATGTCTGTCTCTGTATTTTTCTAAGGAAAAGGAGCATTAAATTCTGTTGTTGACGGAATGTGTGCTGTAGCTACATAAAGGATCATGTATAAATATGATACATGTGCTATTACTTAATGTAAAGTTGCATGTACACACTTAGATAGGTATCGCATAATATAATCACATTAATCCATAACCCTTGATGCACTCAAATGCACAGTGCACATTGGAATCCAACTACTACTAACAGATTGTATCTTATACACCAGTACTGTTCTAATATTATAGCAGTTTTCTGTTGCTGCTTCCTATTCCCATAATTTAGTGGTTAGTCTAAATTTAAAGCACAGACATGTAAATCGTAAATCTTGGTATTACGTAAGATATGTTATGATCGTTTCCTGAAAATATTTATGATAAGAGTCGGATGTTTTACTTACACGAAAAGAGTCCCTGGATGGTAACTGATTTCACTTTGCGAAGATAAATTAAAGGAGAGAGGCGTGAATAAAATTCACGAATGCACTGATCAATTAGTAACAGTATGATACGGATGGTTGGTTGACTTAAATTGATATCTTTGGAATTGGAACTAATAAGATCTAGGATTTAAGATTGTAGCAAGACTGTTTGACAGAGTCGTGCAAGTTCGAGACACGTATGAACAGAGCACCATAATGTTATATCCGAGCGAGAGCACGTTGGACGTAACACTGACATTATCTTTACCTTACTTTACTATTGAATAGATACTTAGTGTACGTGACAAGAGAACTATTTAGCTATGTACAAACAGATGCATAAATATGTGAACAGTTAGCTCTGCCTTGTAGTTCAGTGCAAATAAAGTGTAGGGAAGGTAAGGTGAGATAGTGAGCTTGTAAGGATTAATGCATTTTATCTTTGACTTCTTTGAGTAGTATTACTATCACTACTTATTAGCAACATGTGCTTGTAAAGAATATCCAGAGAGGTACACAAAGCATACCTGCAACATTATTATATCATGTATGTTTCTGCATTATATAACAACAAGGTACAGTTCACACTCTCAGATATCTTTTTGCACAAATATATATACTGTAAGAATAAGAAAGGTTGCACGTTTGCTCTGAACTGATGTAAAGTAAACCCCTCGTTGAGGTACTCTTTGGGTATACACACTGTACTACAGATACGGTCTTAAACTGTTTTGTGACTTCATATGTAATAATAATGCTCATAAACCACAATGATGCATAGAGCTAGTATTTGCACGTATTAGTAGGTTCCTATGTATGTATTATGTATGTTATCGTGATTTATCTGTGTATCTTACAAGTTCGTTACAGATTCATTTAGTTTCGCGTGGACTTATATAATGTGTATATGAATTTCATGCTGCAGACCTGCCCTGTGAGATAAGGGAAGGTAAAGAGTCAAGTCGGTTCAGGTGTATTCTGTTTAGGTACTAATATGCACGCTTGTATTACAGAATACAAGATGAGAGCGAAATGTTTAAACTTAACTAAGGTAAGCTAATATATGGTAAAGGAAAAATCGCAATAAAAATGGGCTACTCTACTCATGATGTAATAGAAAAAAGAGTGGCATGGCATGGAGAATAGTTTATTCGACTGCCGGCGATGCGATGATGTAATGAAATAAGTAAATGTTAACGGTTACGTATCTCTGAGACATTATCACGTACTCTGTATATAACGAAATAGATAATAATGTCTTCTCTCTGCCGTAAGTCTACTTACTATGTAGCTACATTATCTTGATTAATGTAAAGTGCAAGTGTGCAAGTGTTATGCTTATCTGTGTCTATGCTAAGTGACTTCGTTTCGTGTGAATGTTGATTAAAAGTATAACGGATGGAAGACTGCTGTTGGTGTCAGTGTGTTAGTTGTCTCAGATATAATACCTCATGCTCATGTCACATAAAATAGGTATCTGTGCTGTAGGATGGGAACTAAAAAGCTATATAAATACAAAATTATTGTGCTAGTTAAGTGCATGTATTTATGACTTTTTGAATGTTATATTCTATAAATAATAATATATGTGCAGTTTTAATGGTTTATTGCTCTCTACTTGCATACTCTCATTATCTGTACTGCTTACTTACCTATGTTAAACTTTCGATTGTTTATAGTTTGTATTGCTAATAATTAATAACGCGGTCTATATAGCTACACATCGCTATGAGACATTTTTACAAGTTTTGTGAAATTATGTGAATGTGATATGCCTATATGGAAGGTTTGATTAAAGATTTCTTGTAATGTGTGAAAATATAATTACTATTTAGCTCAGATAAGTAACCCATTGCAATATAAAAAGTGATAACTATTGATAAGGCTTTGTCTCTCTAATGACTACTAATATAATACGAGTTTGTATGTCAATTTGCGATGTAACTTACGACCGTTATTGTGAATAGCAAATAGGCTGCAATTCAACATACTGAGTCATTGTTTGGCTTTTGTTTCGCAAGAAATGAATACTAATGAATTTCGTACGATCATGAATAATGTTATTAATAATATATTTATGATAAATGACATTGCGTATAGGTCTCTGTTAATTACCTATCCTTGTTTTGTGTTAGCTCTAGTCCTGCATTATAGTTCTCTTTGTAGTAATCGTAAAATTCACACTTTTAAATAGTTACGTTCACTGTTCAGATAGAATTTTAATATTTTTTAATTAATTTTCTGTACCTGTATCTACCTCTACCTACATATGAACTGGGTGATTTACGACAGACGACAGTGAAAGTATTTTAGGTTGGCTTATGTGTAATCAAATGACATTGCGTATTGCGTATAGTAATTGTTTATTAATATGCAGTATGCTAATATTATATCAAATTCAATATCAATATTGTTACAGAAGTCGTACACTCCTACTATGTACGATGTACACCTTTAAATACAGAACAATTATAAGTTAATGACTACCGAGAATGTCAGGTCAACATTGAAATAGAGAGGATTCTTAAATCTTTGTGAATTAGCTACTGAATTCTTTTAATTAATGTGTCGTTTTTGGTGACTTATTGTAAATTCCTTATACAATGCACGTGCAGTATTGCGTAGAGGTATATTGGTTAAAGTACCGAACGCAGTGACCTAGTTTTTATCTAGTTTACAACAAAATTGATTTATGAAAATGATTTGGGAAATACAAAACCCAGAAATATTTTCGTAGATAATAACCTGTCCCATGAAGAAGTGAAATACCTAAATAGATTTCATCTTAACCATCCACTTTAGGCACTATAGGAATCGTTCAAGTAAGTGGTATCCCTTGTGGACTGCATTCATAACAAGTTAACAAGGTACTCTAAATAATAAGTTAAGCGTAGGTACATATTTAGGGTATAATTTAGACTATTTTATATGCCCTGTTGCAATGGATTGCAATATTATGTGTGTGCTGAGCTGTGGTATGACTTTAGGCTTTAGGTATTTGAAATAAATGCGGAAGTGCGGGTAATGATCCTTTTAGCTATGCTTATTGTGAACTATGAGTTAAGCAAGTTGGTAAGTGTAGGTATACGAATTAAAGACAGTCAGGCAGACGAGAAATCCTAACTATCCAACCAGCAATTTGTTTAATGGCAAGTTTATTCTGCGATTTCAATCTCTTCGCAATTAAAACGTCTGCATTGTGGACAAAACTGAATAAAAAATCTGTGTTAGGATATTGCATTATTCAGTATATAATACAATAGTTGCTACATGTAATTGTATCTATTCATTATAATTTATAATGCATCGCATCCTACGTATTAGGATCTTGAATCTTTAGTCTGTTGAACCATGTTGAACAGACTCTTGTTCTTAAACAACACTCACTCATTTGTAACGCAATGATTTCTTGCTTTTAATTTAGGCACTCTTAATTTTATATATTACATTGTTAATTGTGTTTGAACTCACATTCACATCTGTCTGAGGTACTTATTGTTTTTATTTGGTTTTGTTGCATGCAGGATATACTATAATGATATATAGCTATGCATTGTTGCAATTAAAAGAACAAGCCGATGGCAATTGGCAATTACGTGTGACTATTTTAGACAATATTTATAATATACCTAGTTGACCTGCTGAGTAAGCTCAAGCTGGCCAACTTAAATGTAACTTGTAACGTAACTTTTTGATTTGGGATGACTGAATGGAGCAAATATTATTATAAGTACAAAGTAAAGTAGTCAGTTACAACCTAAATACTTACAACAAGCGTGTAGTGCTTGGTAGGAACATTCTAAATGAGCTTACAGCTTAAAATTCTTTGAAGTCTCTTAAGCTCAATGATTTCTACTGTAGCTGTCGATAAACAAGGAATGCACACATTATTAATTAAATATCCAGATAGTAGATTTCTTTAGATTTTAGAATGAATTAACATTGATTATACCTATTTGTGAATGACTGCCTTGAATTCAGTACATTGTTAAGTTACGTGTACAGGTTGTTGTTCTGCCTTGACTAGATTTGTCTATCACATCCTACTACTAAGAACTGCTGTAGTGGAAAGTATATAAGTACCTATAAGTGTAATAATTAAATCAATTTAGCTAATGTGTAATACATAACAATAAACGATATTGTAGGTAACATTGTAAGTTTGTAAGGCACTCCGCTGCAATTGCACGGCACAGAAAATACTTAGAGAGGAAAATCAGCACATCACTTATGATTTAATATTTAGTTGTTCTGATCTGCTGTCATGTCATGTTCTCGTCATGCTCTCCTGCTCCTGCTACTACATCGCTACAAGCCATAGTTTACATTTTACACACTCTAGACCTAACAACTGATAACTTATAAGCATTTTGTAATTAATTTAATGCTACTCTCAATCAAACTCTTAATATACACTTATATACATATTTGTAAGTAAAGACTAAAGACTTTGTCCATTTGACACCGTAAATAATTCAGGAGTTGCGTAAAGATGTCAAAGAGAGTCGTAGGGAACTTATACCAATCTATAAGTCTCTATTACCTGCAATTATATCTTGAAAAGTACGCATCTTAGAACGATTACCGTGTATATGTAATATGTGACCATATAGCCTCTATACGGTATAGGCCAAGTAAATTGTATGGTTTTATTTAAGTTTTTAAATGTATTATGCATTTATATATGCATCGGTAATTTGCTAGCTCTATGCCAGTATGCCTACTGGTTTAAGAATATTCTTTTGAAGAGCATTGAGTAGAAAGTAAAAAATGGTTAATTATTTTTTGCGTGATGAGGAGGAGTGTTGAATTGAGTTGACATGCATCTAAGCTAAGACAAGTGAAGCAGCTTACTGACAGACAAGACAATGTCTAATTGTCAATTTCATTTTATGTGAATGTAAATAGTAAGTGACCATGATGGTAAAACTTAAGTGCACTTAGACATATCCACGAATTGTAATATGATGTTTAAAACTGTCAATACTGTCAGAGTTTGTAAAGAGGTCTTTAAACAGATGGAATTACTTCTCAAAATGGAAGGAACGGTTTAAGTAGGTGGTTAGAATATTGCACTAAAAAGATTTTGTAGGGAAAATGCACTTCTAAATTCTAATATTAAATTGAATGTGACAGTATAATGAGCTGCATTATTGCAATGTACTAAGCTAGAGAAATTCTAAACATCATCGCTTCACCATATTATTTACCTTAAAATGTGCTATATAATTTAACTTGTGGTTTAGTGGGTTAGGTACACACTTAACTCTCTAGTCTAGTGGGTGAGCCAGATGGTTATGTTAAATGTTAGATCATAGCAGCCCGGAATTGAGTTAATGTTATGTGATGATCGTGCGAAAAAAAGTGAAAATCCTGATCTGATCGAACTCGAAATTAATGGGCATCAAACGGCCTACCTGTTTTATATCTTTTGTATACAACCGCATGGGGTATTTAGGTATATTATTCATCATTTTACGTGTATTATGTTCTCAAGAAGTGTAATTTACGTCTGTTGTCTGTGTCTTGGATTATTCTCAAGACTTTCTTCTGCATGCATTTATTACTTTTATCTATCACTGGCATCTGAATTTTTTAAAACTACGCTTCAATTTCTACCTATCTCTGACGGCAATGTACTGATAATACTGACTGAGAATTTAAAATACTTAATGTTACTGTTCCTTAACCTGTGGCTTAAATTATTTTGTTTATTGTGAGACTCTAGTGTAACTCATTCGTATATCCATGACGGAGTATTGAATTACATATGGCTAATGTAAATAAGCTTTCAAAAATAGTTCAATGGTTCAAATATCCCAAGCAGTCTTGACATGTTGGCAATTATTGGAGTTTTACTTAGAATATTATACAATTCTAATCTCAGTTTCAGTAAACCCTGTATGTTATGCCCAGACCGATGGGATATCTATTTATCGTCCTAAACATCTATATACACTCACTTACAATACTCGTAATTGCGTACAGAGAAATTTGCATTTACTGACTACCTAGGAAGCAACATATAGTTAATACTCACACACGCAAATTGGCAAATGCACATATGTAATTTGAATTTGACAAGGAGTATCATTAAGGCATTACGATTTAGTTTCTATACATTGCCTTGTCCGAATAAACTAGTGATGGTCACAGAGTATTGAGATACTAAGCAAGTGTATTTGAACTTATCTAGAGTATAAGTTAATAATCAAAGGTGGAGACGATTCATGTCATCCAACCTGAGAAGTGATCTCTTTCTCTTATAATAGCGATGGGATAGATATTATCATACGTTGGAATACAGACTATAACTATGTACATTTCCCACTCTAGTTCTTAATACATTTCACTCGTTAAGCCTTTCCTTTTCTATGATTGGAATTAAAAATTGAAAGCTGGCTCCGTTTTGATACGCTTTAGATAAATTAATTGCGTTTATACAGAGCTGAGACAAATGTACAATATTTATTTACATACAATTAAAATATCTGTAAAATCTTTCTGTCGCCGTCTGTGGTTAGGTCAGGTAGTAGTAGGCAGTAGGTATTACAGTTATAATGCATTATCAAGTAATGTTAAGTTAGTGCTACTTAGTTTGGTATATAGCATTTCTCTTTTGGCATTTTAATTGAATAGGCATTAGGAAGTTGGAAGTTAAAACATAAAGTGGGTAGTCGTAGTTAATAATTGTTTAGTATGTGTGACTGTGATTTGGATTTAATTATAGCAACTACTACTGTATTGAGTATTATCCCTGTGGGTAAGAAAACTGTTGTGGTTCTCTATGTAAAGTGGTGCATAGTGCATCTAATGGAAATTTCACTCACGCTCTGTATTTTAAAATAATTCATGAATTGGTAATCTCATCTGTATAATTGCATGGACTGCTTTGTCTGTGATGTCAGAGGTGTAACTGAGGCTATAAAGTTTCCAGTCAAGTTGCTATTTATGACACCACGAACCAAACTCTGTTGTCGTACTATTTAAAGTAAGAACTCTGTTTGCTTTGTGGGCTGAGTGAAAGAGATGGGACCATTTGAGCACAACCTTAAGTACTTTATTTAATAGATATTGGGATTTTAATGGAAGTGTTTATTATGGTGTTTAATAGACATGGTATCAAAATGATATATTTAACAAAGGTGTACACAAAACGGGGGGAGTCGTTAGCTTCACATCCTACATACTATTATAAGTGTAATATAGTCATTGCATTTCTATGTAGTTATAAATAATAACTACCTTCGCTTCACACCTTCTCTAGTGTAGTAATGTGTGCTGAAAATGCACTCAAGTAATTGAGTTATGCGAGAGAGAAAAACTCAAGTGGTAAATTGAGGGAAAGAATAAGAATGTGGCTAACCATGAGCTTTTTTCTAGTCTTTGAATTTTATTATTGGTGACGAGAATGATAAATAATGGTGTGCTATGGTTATCTGTCTGCACTGCATATCTACAGACATGACAGTGTAGTCTGTTCTGCTTTATTTTAGTGAATGTATACGATGCAATGGCTTTTACATGAGTATATAGTGTGATTGTGTGGTTTTCGCATTATCGCGATTTCCTTCAGTTGTTTGTACTTTATTAAGGATGTTGTTTTCCATTTGCGTTGCGCTTTTTAAGAAAAAAAGAGTCGATATCGGATAAAATTAGTTGAGCCATCAATCAGTCTTACTTGGTAAAATTACCATTTGCCATTGAACATCATTTCTCAGTCATAATATTGTAATCAAGCAAAGGAAAGAGTAAATAAATAAAATAAATATTATAATTTTTATCTGAACTCTCAACCATGTGTGAAGGATAGATTTGCCGGTTGAGAGAGTGGCATACTACAGATTATGTGTATAGTGTGTGTCAGTATGTAAGATATATATTATTTCTACTCTTGCCTTAGAGAAACATAGCTGTAAGTAATTATTGCTCTTGCGTTGAGTTTTGCGTTGCCTTGATAGATCTGGCTTTGCTCTATAGCTGTGATAACTATTTTAATGTGTGCATACATTTCCCTTTTTATGGGATGGTTGTTGTTGACGTAGATTTTGCAATATTTGTATGAATACATAGGTTATGGTTTGGTTAGTTAGAGAGGGAGGTTACACTGGGTCCTATAACAATTTACTTTGTTTACCTATTATATATTGCCATATAATGTTATTTAACATTGATATATTGATGTGGTTCACGGTTCATATACTTGGAATCAGTGACGTTTGAGCTATCATATGTAATAGGTAAATTTTCAGTGCATTTTTGGTTATTCTCGTCGACAAAGTAATTGCTGCATGCTATAACATGTGTATAGTTGTTAGTGAAGTGTAAAGTGGAAATGTGACAAATGAAAAATTAGACAGATAATAATAAATGTAAAATGTATTATACGCAGTAATCTATGTAGATATTGCTGTATAAGGAACAAAAATAAATAAATCTTAGTGCTACATAGTATGTGGTTGTAGGTCGTAGGTACCCTTACAATTAATTTAGAATCAAATATGGCGTTTCCGTTTGAATGTTTAGCCAGATTAGAGCCAAAGCTGCGCATTCAGTAATTTGTATTGTTAAACGCCTTGTCTACCTTGCAATGAAATTAACACCAAAAGAAAAATAATTATTAGCATTTATCATCAGATGATATTATGACGTGGCTTGAAATCTTATATGGCTAATGGTATCTGTGTCTAGTCCATCTTAACTGTACAATCTCAAAAATTTGGACAGTCATAAAAATTCCAAGTTTCACTATTTTAATTTTTATAAGCTTGCTGCACATGTATTTACATGCTATTAAAAATATCTGGTTTGCATATGTAATTTAAATGTTCTTGTGCTTATAAGTTTGTCATTAAGTTAGCTTGGAAGTGAATGTATTTATTCGAGAGCTTGTAATGTATTTAGATTAGATTGTAATAAGGATTTAGTTCAAGACGCTAGATAGCTAGTGTCTTAGTGTTATTGTTTAAGTTAATTCTATAATCTACGGAGAAGGTTGTATAAAGTGTGGATTTGGACTAGTACGAAAATATATTTGTTTAATGCATGTTCATGTAAAATAAATATAGTAAATGTTCAAGAATGTACTTGCTAGTAAGTACATACTTACACGAGGCATGCCTAATGCCATTCTTCAATTGATTTCAAGTCCAGGCCAGGGATAATGGTTAATCCACTGCCCATTATGTTACGTTTGAGTGAATGGAAAAAAAATTGTAAATCGCTCTCTTCTATCTAGCTATGTAAAAAATGATACATAGTATGTAAAAATGCAATGATAATGCAGTGCAGCGTGTTATTAGCTGAAATGCAATGCTTTGAATTTTCCATTAGTGGATTGGAGCACTCTGCTCACGATTCCCTGTGCTATGGTCAATTATAATGTAGTTATGCAGTTGCTACTTACGGTACTGAGAGAAGTGTAGGTTAGGTGGGAGGTCTCGTCTTGTCTATTTGCTAAATGACTTTGCTTACAGCTAAAAGTAATGTAATGAGAGTAATTTTGCATAAATGATTGTTTACTACTTGATTCTTTACCTAATTGCCTCGTCTCGCCGAAAGAACATATTTTTTGCGTGAATTGCCATTGCAGTGTAGTAGTTGCTATTTACCTACGCGTACCTGCTCCTTGGTGTACACTTATTGTAACATTCCTAACAGCAGAAACCTCTGAGATACTTCATGTGCTAAATGGATAACGCGTCAGCAAGTCAATCAATCAATTGTGTGTGTTGTTAGAAGTTGGAAGGAGGGAGGGCTTCTATGCCATGGGTCGTAAATTGTTATCTAACGATATAAATACCTATTTAAGTTCTATGTTCCTTAGATATATACAGACAGGGCATCATATTCATATAAATTGCGAGTCTCAAACTCACATTACTGAAAACAAATGGGTTTATTGCTTGTTTATGTTTTCGCTCGTTTCACAGAGTATTAAATATCTACTTGTTGTAGTGTGTCTAAGCAATCTATTATTCGAGAGTTTTTTATGTTAGAATTTATTGCATAATATTTTGAGACATGGTGCTAATCTTTTATGTTGGAGTAAATAATCATATTTGAGTCTTATAGATATTGTATAATAGATAAAAATGCATAGGATATATCCAAAGAGAGACAGATTAGATAGTATTAGGATAATGTTGTGGAACAAGACAGGACTTACTTCCAATTGCAGTGATGAAGGTGCGAAAGCTCCTTTTCCTCCTTTCGTGGCTGGCATTTTCCCTTCCGTTATACAATGCAACCAAATGTAATGTCACTCACAAACGTCCGTTTTGTGTGCACTAACTACACTTTCAATCAAATCTGTGATTTATCACTACGAGTGTTATTCTTTCTTCCCTTTTGAATCTAGTTCGGTTTCCTGTAGAGTGAGATTCAATTATCTATAAACTATGATATCCTCTCGCTTGACTTTTCTACTATGATATGAGGATTTTGGTCTTGAGCCGAGTGGTCACAACAGTCAACAGAATATTCCAGTCCAGTTCAAATCAGTTAAGCCAAACGAATTCCTTAGTGTAAGTAGGTATGGTAGTGGTACTTATATTAGGTACCGTTTTCTTTCTTGCTCCAATCGTATCCCTGTGTTTTTCATAGGTTAGTTAGTTTGACTATGTTTACCTGTATTATGTAGATAATGTACCTATTGCTGATGGATAGGATATTTTAGCTCTCTTTTATCGTCCCCTTCACTTACATGTGGACGATGGACGTTGGAATTTTCTTATGCTAATATAAAAAATTCGTGTCTCTAAAGGCTATATGTAGTGTCTACTAGTTCAACTTCAAATTTAAAGATACACATCATAAAGAGTGTAGTTCACCCCAAGACAAAAAAGCACACTCACAAGAATAGAATACAATGGCACTGAATGAGCATTCGTGAATTACTATAATATTATCCGTTAGTGTATATATTTGTATGCAAATAAGTACTTTTATATCGTTTAACTCACCATATATCATGTCATGACATGTCAGGCTGAATTATTCACCAACGAAACGAAGCACAGATATGACAATAAGCTCTCTCTTTCTGTTTCCATTCTAATTCCTTCAGAAGTTGAGAGAAAAACTATTCTGTTGATGTCACACTGTAAAAATTGCTATGATAATAAATGTAGAATAATTATTAAGGTATGTAAATATTATTTCAGTTACTGAGTTGGGGTGTTCTGTGTATGGTTTTCGTTAACTTAACAGTGAGTGGTAGATATTTATTGCTCGGAAACTACTATTTGTCAACGAAATTACACTACAGGTGACTTACTACTAAGAACATCCTTTTCTTCTAATTGGCATTCCTTTTACTGGTTGGTCATTTGGGTCAAACGAGGAATTTCCATTTTGACTAATCCTCTATGAAAATGTGATAGGCTGTTGTCAATGTCATTGTGGACGCCTCTATAGTAAAACACTCATCTTCAGGTAAAAGGTCACCAATCGATTGGGGAATTCGTGGAAGTTGTCGACTTGCTAATGCACATGGGAAAAACTTTTCTATGTATTTATTTGAACGTTTTGTGTATGAACTTGTATAATAGCCTTAAGTTAAGTGATGATATTTTAAGCACGGAAACACTACATTGTAGATAGACTTCCCTGAATTTGAATGGTCAAAGGTAGAAAAAGGATTTCCAAATTATGTCCGATGACGGAGTCAAATTCCATGTACAAACGTAGTAATGGAATGTAATTGAGATTCACCTTCCACTAATAACTTAGAACAGAACCACAACAGAGCAGTGACACTGAGTTAACTTAAAACTACCGTGGCGAAATGAACAAAGTAAAAATATTAAATTCACAATCGTCTTAGAATTATTAGCTGTGTGCATAGATAAAGAGGTTACATGTAAGTAGTAAGTGTTTAATGTTGATGGAATGTTATTCGATGTGAGCTGTATGGTTTCTGGTTGGTTGTTTTAGGTTTTGGCTATGGTGCCTTATTACATAGTTATTATTTTGATTATCGTTAGTGTACTGTTTACATTCATTGTCAGAATTAGGTAAAGATTAAAGAATCAAAAATTTTAAACTTCACATTGGTTACGGTTACAAATACAAAGTTACAGAGAGTGGAGTAGAGGAGCCCAAGTTCAATTTGGTACAATGGAAAAAAATACAATGGATTGAATTGAAGAAGGATTGGGTCGCAGTTTACGGTGATGTGAGATGATGTGAGGTAGTCGAGGAAGTCTATGCAAATGTAGAGGTAGTTTCGTTGGCATCCGTGCTTTAATGTAGGTAAGTATTACATTGAAAGCATTATACTTACTTATGTACCTATGTAAGTAAGTTAATATTACGAAAATCCTATTTCCTCTCTTCCTTCCTCTTGTTTACGCGTTAAGTGTATGTAGTTACACCGCTGGGGCACGGAAAGCTATGTAAATGCAAACATAAATATCTTAGATACTCTAGTAAATGAAAGGAAAAGAAGAATTTTTGACTGACTCTTCAAGTGTAACGGCTCTTGTAGTCAATCGGATGAAAAAAGAAATTATTATAATATATTATTGACAACACGTACTGTCTTAGAATCTTTAAGTAGGTGAGGAAAATAGAAAGGGGACGACCGCTCGAAGGATAAGATTTAACAAAGTTCATGGCACTCTCCTCAACAGATCGCCATCATGTACAAGTGCAATGTGCAATCATTTTACTACTCTTGTTCTCGTTGAAATTGTAATGCTGGGCTAATATAACAAGATTATTAATGCAGGTGAGGTATACGTAGTTGTAATTGAAGATTTGTGGCTTGTATACTTGTACACACACACAGTGGATACAATACAAGGTGTGCTCTATGGGTTAATGGTAGCAATAGCTATCAACCCTTTACAGAATGTAGTAGCAAAGGAAACTAGTGAGAACGTTCCAAGTTCAGGTTCATCATCCCATCATTCATATTATTCTCTCTCTTTAAGTTCATCAAATGTTGGCTACATATTGCGATTTTCTATGGTAAATTGTAGTTAAATGGTAAACGAGCTATCGTTGTGCTTCTGTCTTATAGTTGAACATTGAGAATTTCATTTTGATTGAAGCCGAACAGAGCAACCCAAGCTAAACAACTAACTCACTATCGCTTAACAGTTGAGAAACACGTCGAAATGAAAATTAAATGCTAGCATGTTTTTAGATACAGTAGTAGTAGGTAATTTTTGTAAAGATTACTCGTAATCAGTTTAAGTGTATGTCTGCTCTTGTGTCTATACACTATAGTTAAATCGAAAAGATAATTGCCCACTCTATAAGAAAGGCTGCATCTGTTCCTTCAAATGAACAGTGCATCAATTGAACTCTACTTGAGTACACTAGTAGTGTAATATCAATGCAGATGCACATGCAGGTGGACTAAACCGCTCTAACTAGGCATACCATCTACATACAATACTTATGCTTATTCATTGCATTCATTTAGACATTATATAGTTAGCTCTTAGCTAGAATCAACCCAGAAGAGTTGCCGGCATAGATATGTATGGGTAGGGTAACTGTTTCTAATGACAGTTGTTGTAGGAGCTTGTGAGTATGTACTTTGTTGTTACTAGGTAGGTAGAATAATTGACACTGTATTGTGTACTAAATAGTAAGTTAATGCTGCTCTACGTTTTGAAAGTTTACCTGCTTAGAATAAAAACGTTCGATTTAAATACTAAGAAGCTAAGGCTGCTAGCTATGTAGAAAAGTACTGATAGTTTATTACGGTTTGTTGAACACGTTAAATTTAAAAATGTGTCTCACTAATAAAATAATAGTGGAATGAACGTATAAAGGCACAGTATTGTTATATATGTTGATATCTAAAACCAAACGACAAACTGATTAAGGAAATATTTTGTATGCAAAGCCGAGGGTACTACATTCTTGAAATGTTTAAATATGTGAACTTAATATTCCGAATTGTTAACTTTTATATACTCAAAAGTGCAGCACAGGAGAGGGTTGCTGCTCCAAATTGAAACAAGGAAGGATATTTTAAAAGGAAAAAGGCAAAGGCAGGTAAAATTGGAGTCTATGACGCGACGAGAGACTACAACGGAAAAACTCACTGTTAGGGAACTTTTATTGAAAATTGGTATAATGGAAATGGGATAGGGATAGAGTTAGGGTCAAGGGTAATTTTTGTTTTGAATGATCGGCTTCGGTCAAGATGTCAAGATTATACCTAGATTCCGCATTACTCCATGTAGGATGTAGATCACGAGATTTGTTGGGGATCTTTGGAATAATATAGGTTTTTGGGAAGTCCGGCGAGAAAGTAAATTGTTATTTTGTTAAAGATTATCTCGAACTTGCAAAGTAGGGGAAGGAATAAGATACAGCGATATAGTGATGTAAATACAATTAGGACAAGTCCATATAGAATGGTTTGTGTAGGTTGTTTGTAATTGTTATGTGGAAAAGTTGAATTGCATTGCACGACACTTTTGCTTGGAGTCAAACGAACCTTAGGAAACTGGTTGTGTTGCATTGTGCTATTGCAGTGTGTACTAATTCGCCTCCTCATTACTACATGAGAAATATATGGAATGCACATGAATTCTAGTCAAGATCCCACATGAGATTATTACATTTTTATATTACTGAAAGGGATAGTAAAGATCATGATTCAGAATTACTTATGGACACGCATTGTGCATTGTACCTTTACATAATACACTTAAATGTTGTAGGAGACACTCGTGTCTTATCATGTCGTGGCATGTGACAATGCCAAAGGGTTAGGAAGGATTATGTTGTTGAATAATGATGACGAAAGTCATAGTTCGCTCTATGGGTTTGTTTGGTGACAGAGGACCAGAAGTAGTGGATCTGCACTATCTATGTCGTTTTAATTTATTGTCCGAGATGAAATTCAATGTAAACACATTACACAGTGCCAATATTGTTTTGTTTACGTGTACTACTTACATACTACCTGGAATCGGTAGACTAAAGTAGTTATATGTTGTAAACATACAAATACCATACACATTATGTGTTTGTAAGATAAGAACCTTTCTTCAATACGAATTGCCTTTTTAAATATTATAATACAAATTGTAAGATGTGCTCGCTATTGTTATTGTTGGCATGAAGTTGAAGTTGTGTCGTTGTTGGGAAATGCACTGTAACACAATAGGCTATAGGTTAAAAGTTATGTATGTTTATGTTTTTATTTTGCTTACAGGTTAATTGCTATTTAGCTAGGGTTTTCCTATGTCGGTCCTTGTTCACTTGATTAAGGTACATTTACCCAGATACCTTTTCTATTGCATAACCTTTATTAAGCACATGTTATTCTCTTTTTTATGTGCAATATTATGCAGAAAGTAGGAAGGGGAGCAATGTGACAATTTGTTCAATTACTGAGTGGTAGCTCATTAGAATTTGTAGCAATACGTTTTATCTGTATTTTGAAAGATTTAATTTTTTTCATAATGCATCTTGAATGAGTGTCGGTATAAAAAATGATTTTAAATTAGTTGTTGCAGTTTTGGGTCTCCGAGGCTGTTGATGCAAAGGTTGCAACTTGCAATTGCAATCTTAACCTAAATAGATTTTGTTGATCATGCTGAAAAGTAAAAGGGGTCTAATGATACAATAGTTTTGACTTTGATAAAAGATGACAACATAGTTCATTAAAAGCATTAGTTAGTAGATGAGTTAGCACATGATCTATTAGATGTCATAACTGTAGTTAACGCTCTTATTATTAGACAAAATAATTGCGTTTTAAAAGAAAAAAGACATCTTCTATGCAAATATGCAAATACATAATTACATGATTAAAACGAGTTGAGCACTAATGGTGTGTAATAGTGTGTAATAGTAGGTGTTTCTTGTAGCCTCAACTTTAACTTTTAAAGTTCATGGTGCAGCATTGCGTATGTAATTATACTTAATTGAATTAGCATAGATGATATATTAGATCAGTTCTCAGTGGCATCAACACTACATTTCGTTAGTCCATTCAGTCTGTTCGTGTTTGTAGGTCAATTTAATAATTCACAGGAATTTATTTATCGTAATAAGCAGTTTGACTGGATGCAAATGGTCAAGTTTGTTGAAACCAGTGTTTACATAACACTTAACGGTCAAGCTAATTGAAATGTATTATTCTCTGACAATGATAGTTGATTTTTAGCAACTGTATGCATAGATAGAATTTTTATTTCACACCGTAGTGAAAATCACGTGTGCAGGTGCACAAATACATGCAAGTGAGGTTTACTTACTGAAGTTTGGTAAGTGAATTCTATTTTTGTTTATGCAAGTATAACAATGCCTTGTGGTAATTTGGTGAGAATAAATGTCGCATTGAACTGCAATGAATAGGAAGAGAAATTACATATTAGCGGCGAAAGTTAAGTGATTATACTATTTGTAAATTATGTATGATTTAATGTGGCACAATGTTAGTTGAGTTGGTATGTGTGAGTGACGGATGGTGATTGACTGTGACTGAGAAAATCTACCCAGAAAAATAGGAAGTTGTAGTTTTGTATATTTAAGCGTGTGAATGGTAATGGTCTGTTGGACAGGAGAAACAAACAACCTTCGTAATTCACTTCATAGTTTTTGTATTATTAGATGTAACATTATGATTTTTATTGAAAAGAGAACCACATACATAAAAGCTGTCTATGTCTGTTATTGCTACTTAAATTGTGTAATTTATTGCAATGGATGGATTGGTATTGATAGTATTTCCAATCAGTTAGTTGTGTACATATGTAATGTGTGTATAGATTGTACAGGGCGTTATTATTTATGGCTCCACAAATCACAACACTATTATAGTTACAGTACGGAGTGGAACCAAAAAATGTAAATGACATGCATTGGATGGTTTAATAGTTAGATGTGGATGCTATGCCATTGATGCTGATGTTGCATAACTATTCAGTTTTATTACATCTTGTCTTGTTTCGTTTGTTTCATCAGCCGAGATATGCCTTCGACGGATTCATTCACTGAATGAATGATTAAATACAATAGATTAAAGCAGTGTGCCTTTTACAGTTGTATTTTATACATGTGCCATTGGTTTGGATTAACAATAACGAGATTACATGCGACAGTGATTGCGGTTACGGTTAAGAAGAACTACTATATGATATAGATTTTAGACTACACAAAGCAAATTGCAATTGCCTCACTGGTTTAATAATGTGGATCCGTTCGTACTCCTTACTTTTCAAAATTCAAACCTACTTTTAAAGCAGAGATGGTTCGTTATATCAAGTATGATTACTTTTACTTGAAATAGTATTTGTCTTCAAGGAAATAAGTAAACCGTTCTGTCTGACATGACATCACATTGCTTTGGCATGACTTTGGTTGTCTTAACATGACTTTACTGTAATAAAATAGAATATCATAATCAGAGAGAACACTTTTATCATTTACCTACTTCTAAGGTTGTTTTTGTGATATAATATCTGTAAATATGTAACTTCGCTACGAATGATATTAGTTTGCGTTTTATTAAAACTTGAAATGCATGAGAGACAACAAGAAAACAATGGATAATAAGCATAGTTGTCTGCCTTAAAGTAAATATTTACGTTCAGTTTCTAGCTTCTTATTCTTCCTTGGTTATTATTCTATATAACAAGATCAGTGAGCCTTATCCAATTTTAAATGGTTCAGCTCTGCTTCGACTTTAGTATACTATAATGCTTTTCGTACTGATGAGTAAACTCCTGACCTAACTGTATTGTTTTCAACTGTTGTTTATGGTTAAACATGATTGTAGTACAAACTCCTTAATGTACTATGTTACAGATATATATTTAACTGAAGGAACCAACCAAAACAAGTTCCGTCATCTTTTGCACTAAAATCACTCGTAAAAGTATCATAACTAACAAAACTCGCAAATCTATATAATGTCTTTATAAGAAGCTTTATTATAGTCATTATACTCTATTTATCCTTCCTATTTTTCATTTGTTTGTTTTCCTGTAATTATCTTATTCGTTCTCCTTATTACGTAGGTACATAAACATGAATGTAAGTATGAGCATTCGTCGTATTATTTGCTGCTTCATGCTTGTAATACCTTTGGGTGTGAGTTTTTACTATTTTACATCAGTTTGATATGTTATGAAAACTGTGGTGATAAGTTAATTATATGCATTTTTGTGTTAACAATGTTTTTTGTCTTTTGAGAATTAAATGGATGAGAGAAACTCCTTTAATTGCTCAGGGTGCTGGGTTAGGTTAATAAGATGTTAAGCACTAAAGTAGACATAAGACATTTATATCAATTTAGTTATATTAATCTGTCATTCTAAGTTGCGTGTCCATAAGCATTATGTTATGGATTGTTACTGATGTGAAACTGAAACTCTTTGTCACTGTCAACAATCGTCGTGCATTATTTTTTAAATGCACAAGAGGTTGAGTTTTGTGATAGCTGATACTGTTTTCTTTGAACTGAGTTCCATAAAATGAATGGATATAGGTAAACATATATATTTAACAAAATTAATAAAGTTAAATTGCATTTCATGACAGATGGAAAAGGTAATGTAAAAGTTGTCAGTGTCATTTACATGACACTTTTACTGTTGTCGCCCTATTGTGTTATGCCCTGTCTTCACAATAGTAAATGAGCGTAAAATTAAACGACTACGTTTGTTGGGTTGTGTATTTTGTATTTAAATAACTCTTTTTACAGTGACTAATAAACGTTTTTTGAATGAAAGACAGGTAATTTACATTGAGTTAAACTGTCGTGTCTAAACTTTGAGAAACGATGGCTAATAATGTATTTAAAGTCGTAACTGATATAATTGTGATGTATTATTATGCATAATGTATTTATGTAGATCAGTTCACACATTTCGCTTGTCAGTAGCAACTTTCTATGCACACTAGCTTTTGGGATGTATATTTAACTACATAGTACAAAGTATTTAATATTCATTTCAGAAAGCGGGATCTGTAATTCTATAAGTCAAAAGAGTAGGTAGCAATAATGATAAGTGCACACTTAGTAAAATTATAATTTCCTAAGGCATACTTAAGTTTAAGTTAGTGCATGCCTTGTGCATCTTAATGACTGAAAGCAAAAGTAGGTAATAAATAGCATTTTTTAACCTCATCCATCAAACGATAAGTAGAGACAGTAGAAAGCAAGAGTTTCTATCTCTATCGATATCAAATACAATAGCAATTTGAATTTTTAGCAGAAACTAAAAATTCCATACACACTTAAGTGTGTACGACCTGTTAGTGTTTCATGTTTACATGTTAAAACAGACGAAAGTGTTTAGAAATAGATGTTGGGCAATCAAATGGAGTAATCTGTCCAGAATTTTATTTTGTAGTACATATAGAGTGCATGGCACACACTATTTACTAATAGCGAAAAATTCTATTCTCAATTCCATTATACTAATGGGTTATTTGTAAAAGAGTTAAATGCTAATTGCCCTATCACTCTTTCTATGGCATGTGCGTATTTACCTAAAAATAGCTGGCAATGAACGTGATAGTTTTAAATGTAAATATGCGTTTTGATTTGTAACTCGTTAAGCGATTTTTACTTTTCTGGGGGCAATCTATGATGTTCATCAGACTGTATCGCAATGGAAATAACAATTAGCATTCTCGATAACATTGAAAACGATAGTTTTGCAGTATCTGCATAATATTGGATTTTAAAATGAATGGAATGATGAGAAAGTCTAAGATATTTATACAAACATTTGTTCTGAATGATAAGGATCTCTGACAATCTAACACTGACGTACTCACTCTAGTGACTCTAGAATTTATAACGATCTGATGAAGTTAAATTTTAATAATAAAGGAATCAGATTTGACTTTTTGACGATTGTTGTCTTCCTACTCATAAAAGTATTCTCTATACGTTGAGTATACTAGTAATAAATAAGGACGATGTTCACGGTGCACTTGTTCACTTCATTCACTTGTTCGTATGTTTTCAGAATGTCAGTATTTTTGCACATTATCATGACATCTTTGTCAGAATAATAACAATGTGGTGTACATCGTACAGGTGGGCAGGAACATTGTACATGTTTATCTTGATTTCTTTGGCATATATCACAAAATAACAAATGTAGACATGTGGAGAAGTTAGTTAGACGCTTATTGTGCAGTAAAATTCTTTTAAATACTCATCTGCTCTGTAGAATTGCAATTTGGCTAGAGTACAGAAAACAATTGGGGTTTTATCTTCTACTTATCATCATATTTATAGTGAAGATTATAGGAATGATGCGCTTGTAAAGTAAAAGTACAATCTATTCATCATCCTTTGACTGAGAGTCAAACACGTACACTTAAACTATCTATAGACATACTAAGTAGCAGTTGTGTACCAACGTGAATACTAAAATGCATTACTACTGCTTACTGTAGCATGCAGTCGACGTAGGTACTGGAAACCTAAAAATCTCATTCTTCGTGTGCAGACTAACAAGTGCCAGAAAAGGAGTTCTCAAAACAAGAAAAGAGATGTTTAAGGGATGAAGATGAAAAGAGTTTGAATTAGATCACGAAAATAATTTGTGTTACTTATTTTAGAGTCTTAGCTTGTGAATGAATATACCTATGCTATAAAGAAGTTATCATAACCATTTAAGTATTTTTTGTATATAAACAGTTTTTGTTTAACTGTTATCTTATGTGATATTATGGAAAAAGGTCGTAACATTATGGACTTTCGCATGTGATTTATATTGGCATAAATGTGATAAATTGAATGTTTCTTTAGGTTTAGAATTAATAGAGTTAAAAGTTGCATTTAGGAATGTGGTTATTTAGATGATAGATTGAAGAAGTAAAGTGAGATAGCAAAAGTTAAGGTTTCTTTTCTAATAAGGACTCGTCATCTTTTTGGCTTTGATAATACAAATTGGCTTTTTGGATGTTCTAGTTATGTTTACGTTTGCCGAGTCAATCAAAATCAGAGATGAAGTCAAAGAATGGGCATGTCATGTCATGGCTCACGTAGCTCTTTAATACTATTAGTATAACCAAGTAATCTCATAAAATTATGTAGTCGTCCATTTGTAATCGTATGTAACAACAATGTTACATGCATTTATGTATTTACTTATTTTGGCTATGCAAATTAAACACAAATGAGACATGACGATTGCAGTATGTAAATCTGTAGGCGTTTGGGTTGTTTTTACATTTTAGAAAGCGAGTTGAGTTGGCGGAGGACTTGTATGTATACGTTCTTTTGAGTTAAGCAGGTGAAATTGAATGTGGTCTTTGATGATTGTAGGCAAATGCATTTCGCTCTCGTCTACGATTTCAATTGGTTTTCGGTTTGCTTACCGCTGCCATATATGATATACGATGTGGCTACATTTTTCTCATGTCTGTTGTAAAGAATTACATTAGCTGCGTATTTTGTGAGATATTGAGTTAATTACCATTTGGAAATTGCTGCCTACCTATAATATGCACTTTTTATTGTAGACTTATATAGACTCGTTTCTTATTTTAGTTTATGGTTACAGGATTTGTTTGCTAAAATAATGTTTCATAGTTATCACAAAGATAACTTTTTTATCACTTATACTATAAGATGCTTATCACAATGGTCAGAACATTCTTTTTGTCGTTTGTAGATGTGTTTTTATAACGGTTCAGGTCAGAATAGTAGATTATGAATTATGTATCTAAAGCAATATTGATGGTGTGCGTGTGTGTCTAAAGATACATAATTAAATAAAATGAAAGCCTGAAATCTCAATGAATTAGTTATTTCAGAAGATACTATAACTTAATTGGTTGTGTGATAAAGATAAATGCTAACGATTTGTGTCGAGCTATAAAACATACTAATGAATGTGATTTTTGTGTTGCAGTTGCGTGTTCCATGTGGAATGACTGTGAAATCTAGCGATGTTACCGTTGAGTTCAAGAAGCGTCATCTGAAAGTGGGTTTGAAGAACCAGCCTCCAATTATCGATGCTGAGACATACAATGAAGTAAAGTTGGAAGAATCTACTTGGGTTCTTGAAGATCGTAAAGTTATTTTCATAACGATTGAGAAGGTGAACAAAATGGAGTGGTGGGGACGGCTGGTTCTCACAGACCCGGAAATGAACACTCGGAAAGTCAACCCCGAGCCTTCCAAGCTGTCTGATTTGGACGGAGATACAAGAAGCATGGTGGAGAAAATGATGTATGATCAGCGACAGAAAGAAATGGGTCTTCCCACGTCAGAAGAGCAGAAAAAACAAGATATGCTCAAGAAATTTATGGAAGCCCATCCAGAAATGGATTTCACGAAATGCAAGTTCAACTAATGGCAGAGATACCGTGGGATATTTTCAGACAGCAAAGCAATTTGAAAATGTAAACAGCCCAGCCTGAAGCCTGATTTCTTTGATACTATAACTAACTATAAATATTTGTATACCATTTATTTAGGTACTGATTGTTTCCTATTTACTCATGCTATTTGTTTGTTTTTCAATTCTTAGTTTTACTTGTATGCTCATCATATAGTATCTTATTAGAGCTGTCTAGTAGGATATTACATACATGATTTTCCATGTCCCTCTGTGCTAAGAGCGGTCTAAAATTAAATAATATTGCTGTTCTCTACTTGGTTAACTATTCTGTATTCTGTTTATTAAAAGCTTCTAGCAAGTTAACTAAGAATTACATATGCCTTGCTTGCTAAATTAAAGATAAGATTGTTCGTTCAATGGCAGAAAACAGTTGACCCTGAGTTAAGTGCTATGTAATAATGTAATACACACTAGTAATTCTAACTTACATATAGGAACACACATGGAACCTGGGAACACTTCGTTTTTTGTTCACTCAACTTAATATTCTAGCAACATTAAATATTTGATCTTAAGCAAGATTGTATAAGCATTATTAAGTAAGTTGATGGTTATATAATAAATAAACAATAAATTCCAGCTAAATAAATTGGTTTACTGTTTGATAATCGATACTAATAATTGTAAAATGCATGTTAAGAATGAAAAATAACTTCTTTTATTTGTTCCATTAGATCTACTGAAACAATGGCTGCTAATTGTATTGTGAAATGTCTAACATTTCTACTAGTCACTTTTTCTGTAAATGAAATAATGCGTTTTTTCTTTCCTTAAAGCAATTCCTAGAAAATTTTCGATTTATCACGGAGAATCATTTGTTCCTGCACGAGCGATTTAAGAACACAGTGTTCCATAACCCCGATTTCCACTTCCATGTCACCTAGCTCCTTTTTGAGACTGCTCAGGGCTTTCCTTACAGCCACAACCGGAGCTAAAAATCAATTGATTAGAATTAGAAATTAATGTGCTTAACCAGAAGCTATAATGTCCTAATTGTTTATTTACCTCCATCTGCCATAATAGATCCACGATCGTCAAGTTGTCGACGAGTGTCGTCAAGTTCGTCACTTAAATGAGCCAGCACTTTATTCTTGGACGCCACCTCATTGCTCTGCTGCCGATGCGATTCTTTTAATTTAGTGATAGCCATCTGAAAACGAATTTATTAACTTATTAAGTCATAAAGAGTAAATAATATTTATAACTTTGAGATGTACATAAAATAGTTTATTTGACCTGCGTCTGACTAAGTTGTTCCAGTTGAGAAGAAAACTGACTATTGAGATGTTTTTCTCTATTAGCGACTTTGTCTGCAATGCTAGTAGCATCCGTAATGAGTCTATCCAGCGGTTTTTCCATCTGCCCCATGGTATCCGTGATTTCGGATGTATGGGATTTCATTTGATCTTGTCTCCAACGCCAATCTTGAGAGTCTAGAATGCACACAAAGCTAATTAATTACCTATAAATTATTTCTAAGTGTTCCTCCACAAAGTACACCTAAAAGCAGTTGCATGTTTATGAAACCTGTTTTGATGGTGATTTTTAATTGAGGCAAAACTCTTTCAACTTCCATTCTCCATTGCTCTGTGTCGGTTTCCGATTTCAAAATTTGAAGCTGCTCCTATTTGGGTTCATATTCAACTCTTGTAGTATTCGTTTATGATTAATATCAAGCATCTGTATTATTTAGATGAAAATATTTTTCTTACGGTTCGATTTCCGGGTTGGTTTGAGTTTTGATTCCCACTCATAGGTTGCACCCAGGCAGAGTCAATTTCGTCATCTTCGCTACTGTAATATTCATCCATCGCCTCCTCAACTTTTTCTAAATTCAATTCAGGCTCGTCATCTTCCTCTTCAATTATAATATCGTCTTCCACAGGAAATACGGGGCTGGAAAGTCAAAAATTGAATATAACTAGCAGAAATTATATTTTCATAATTTAATTGCAAGGGATAAAATCTCGTATAAGTTGTACTAAATTATGTTTGCATTACTCTTCCCAGTGTACTTGAGCAGCCACAATAGCTTTATCAGTGAGAAAATCCAAAGTAGCCACAACTTCTTCACCACAACCCGATTTAACTTTACTTGGGGGAAAGTCCAGGATACCACCCTACAATTTTACACAGAAATCATTAGGGAAAATTATACTCTTATAATTAATTTACTTTGCACAAAGTCTAGCTGTTAAGCATATAAGAAAGATACCATATTTCGAACGTTTGCCAGAATAGAAGAAATGACAGTATTCGGGTCATCAGATTCTTGAGGCATATCGATACTCCTCCCGCATTTCTTTAGTAACCAGGCTGAAATTGTGGCGAAGTTGAAGAATTGTTCACCTGGATTAGTAGCAATCATGAAGTAGAGACTGTGGATAGGTCTGATTTTCACCAATTGCAGAAAATCTTTGTTATATTCAAGCATCATTAATTTATCGTAGATATTTCTCATCCGTTCGTAAGGTCTGTGAAGATTTGCACCTTATATCAAAATGGTTACAATATTTATTTATTTACAATATATTCCGTAATAATTTGTCTTCTAATCCAAATTTCGAAATCATTTAAATTAAACCGTCTTACTTTCCCCACTATCGTCTTCAATATCCGATGGAAATAAGTTTTCATCTTTACTTTCTTTCATTGTCCCGATTTTTGTTTTCCCCTGAAATTTTTTATCAGATTTCCTAATGAAGTTATTCTTTTGACTTCTGTTTGTAATACTTGACAAGCTATAATAATCGTTACAGTGCTTAGAATTGGAACTTTGAATGCCGCAATACAAACCGAAATGGAAACAGGGACATAATTTGGAGAAAGTCCTTGAAGCTTGTTGCCTAGTTCTCCGGTGCAAACAAACCGTCACTATGCAACTTTCTCTTTGTCCTGAGTAATGTCCACGTCCAGTAACACTGGTGCATCAACGTACTACAAGGTGGAGGATGTAAAGCGGAACACGAATCTGGACGTTTTTGCAAGATGCTTGTGGATAATATGAATGCAATGATGGCTTATGAAAAGCGATCTAATTAAAAGTTCGTTACCTAAAATTAACCTAAAAAAGAAGTAGTAGAGGACTTTTCTTTAGAACATGCCACGGTTTTAATTATTTTTTGGTTGTTTTCACTACAGGAAAGTTATTGACCACTGCATGGACTGACAATGTTAAACTGATACATTTGGTAGTCAATATACATTTGGCATAGTATCTGCTTAGTAATGTACCTATTATTTAAAGGTCATTACTCAACTTTTCATAAACATTCATTAACATGTGTCAATACAGTCGGTTATTTAGAGTATTTTCATTAAGTACATTCGAAAACACGGAATAATAATACGGGATACAAATGTTATAAACTAAGATTTGACATGATAAATTGTCTTAGTATAATTGTGAGTAAAAGTTAATCTAAACTAGGTAGGTACACTAAAGATAAGGTTCTAATAACTAAGCTGCATTCCAGGAATTAATAGACGTTAATTAAACCATATACATAATTATTATTAATTACGACTTGAATGCAGATTACAACAAAAATCTTTTAAATGCACCATTGACATTTTAAAATATCAAGATACTTCTACACAATCATTTAATAAAACTAAGTATGTCCTCAAACACTGATTGAGTCGATAGTAATTATCAATAAATAATACACAATACACACTATAATCAAATCAGCAATGATTATTAATCACACCAAAGCTTTACATTAGTAATGGGAACTTTATAAAGAATGCGGGCGTGAATTAGTCACAGTCACAATATTACATTTTGCTTGCGGGTTGTATTTTAATTTGAACTATTCCAGCGTTAATAAATGAAAGCCGACACACGGATACACTCATAGCAAATGGATATAAGTTGTTCAAAGTAAAGTGAGTACACTGAATATAGTACATAATAAAAATCGTCGAAGTCTATAAGACGTTGATTGGAAAAATATTTTTTAGACTATTTTTTACAATTGAGTACTAAAATGGAACGCTCTAACGTTTGGTCTTGGTCTTTGGAGTTTTGTACATTA
Organism: Tomocerus maximus; assembly: GCA_019776445.1. Lineage (NCBI taxonomy): Eukaryota > Metazoa > Arthropoda > Collembola > Entomobryomorpha > Tomoceridae > Tomocerus > Tomocerus maximus. The sequence continues at coordinate 29,073 of JABASH010000351.1, forward strand.
AAATACTTAGTGTTACAAATACATAGTAAATTGTAATCCGAGAAGGGATTGTTGGTCATTACAGTAAACATTTCCAAACAAGTTAATCTGTCACAATTACAACACAACTCGCAAGCAAAATAAAAATACTTTTATTGACTGATTTCGCACCCCAAAACTTCAATTCCCTGTAATAGTTAGAAATATGTTATCATCAGGCATGTGCTAGTCATTTACTAACATTTAATACATAATATTTCGGCATTTCTCACAAATGAAAGATAAACATGAGTAAATATTTGTACACTTAAGCTATGTCTTATTCATACTTCGAATTAAAATTTTACCGACAATTTTACGGAAGTGACATGATTGCATTGTATTAGTATACATACAGCTTCTGTGTACATAGTTATTTTCAATAAATCATTTATAATCAGGATATAAATATCGTTATATCTGTATTTTCATGCTTCATGTTTGCATTTTGTTTTCGAGCTGAATTGCGTCACGGAACATTTTCTGAACGTAAAGTTGAATACCGAATCAGCGCAGTACGAGTACACGATAGAAAAAGTAGTCTTGTCCAAGCGCAGAGTGCCACGTACGAAGGAGTCACAGTCACTTGTGTCCATGAATAAAACACTTGAAAAAACACATCAGTTTTTGTTCTCCCCAGACTCTTGTTCCTCTCGTTCATACATGTCATGCTCCCAAAATCCAGCCCGATCACGCTCGTAATGACCTTAACAACAGAAGTTTTTGCCATGTTTAACAACAATAGCTTTGTCTTCCACTTTGCCGTATTGTTCTTACGCAATAATAAGAAAAAGACAGAATAAGCGAAGAAATGAAGTCACACGATATTTAGTTAGCGTAATATTCACTGCTAACTTGTCACTACTTAGATCGAAGTATCACACAAATCGAATATAAGGTAAGTAAAGTGCCAAGAGGTCTTTAAAGCGACATCTAAACAATGTACTTATATTTTCTTAATGAGGTATTTCCATATTTAGGGAAAGTATAACAATTTTATCAGCAAAAAACTAACAGAAAGTTTGTTGGCACTTGGCACTATCTCCAAAAGAGATGTTGTCAGTTCTGTGCATTTATTTTAAAGAGGTGGTCGCCTACCTCGTGGGCCTCGGGGTGGAAATCCTCGGCTACGAAATGGTCGCCGAGATCCTCTATAAGACCCTCGACCTCTGTAACTCGTACTGGGCTCCCGACGATCATGCTATTAAAACAAATAAATAGTAATGATTTTAAAATATCTACATAAAGCAAATTTGTTAATTTATTAAAAATTGTTAACAACCTCGCCATAAAACTTTGGAGCAAAGGCTTTCCCTGCAGGTCTTGACAAAGATGAGCGTAAGTCTCTTTCTCTATCGCCATATTCCATTTGTCTTCTCATGTCTGGAGGCATTGGTGAAGGTGTTCGCGATCGAGACCTATGAATTCTTTCTGATCGTCTTGCCTCAATACTTCTGGAACGACTTCGCCCGCGATTCATTAGATCAGGTTGATTTCCACGATCTCTGTCCCGCCTGTCCCGTTCTCGTTCTCTGTCTCGTTCTCTCAGCTCACGGTCAATTCTTTCTAATGATCTAGAAGTTAAAATGCCTACTCCTCTAGAATGGGGAGATAATGATTGCTGTCTTCTGAAGTTAGCTCCAATCCCGCTTCCTGAGAATTGTCCAGGAGATATTTGTTGAGCATCTAAAACGGAACTCGGAAGATGTAAATTCAGTGATGATGCAAAACTCAAGTCACGACTGACAACAGGTTCTCGGATAATAGCAACGACTTGTTGTTCCAAATGTGGCAAAACACTACCCGTATCATCGTCGCAACCAGAACGAATTCTATTGGCTATGGTTTCGCGAAGTTCATCACGATCGAATATAGGCTTTTTGCCTTCGTGGGGACGACGAGGCATTTTTATATCGTCTGCATTTAAAATACGACGAATAATTTGGGGTACATCTTTAGGAGGAATAACACTAATGGTTTGTTGTTGTGGAAGTTGCTGAGTCGGTGGGGCTCCCGATGAGTAAGATCCACCAGATTTAATATCTCTTCTGAAAATTAACACAAAATTTGCTAAACATTTTGATGACACAAATAAAGGATGAAATTTAAACAGAAAGGCGTTTAAGCGCATGTGTAAAAAGAGCATGAAGCAGTACTTTAAATATAAAATATTTTGTCTTTTGTAAAGTAAAACTAAAAAGTGCAAGCAATTTTAATTATCCTTACCTTCTGTATGAGGGACTAGATGATCTCCGACTCCTAGAATGAAACCTTTCACCTCCACCTCTGTCTGTTCTATCTCTATTTCTTGATCTAGATCGAGAACGTCTTGTACTTCTTTCACCGTCTCTGCAATATTACATCAAACTTTGATTAATTTCATTTGGCTGTACCTAATGCCGACAAAAAATCCAATGGAATGATTTTGAAAAAATTGAACTTTAGAAGAACATAAAAAATTGCATAAATTAGCTCACCTGCGACTACGGGGGTGATTTGTTAAGATTGGTGGTGGCGGAGGAACAGGGAGTGACCCTCCACCAATACGATTCATATGTGCACTGGACATAACGGAGCTGGGCCCTAATTAACTCACTGCAGTTTTTAATGGAATACTTTCGATTCAACAATCACTATGGGTAAAAACAAATAAAAAGCAATGAAATCAAAGTCCTTGAGTGTCTAGAATAAGAATATAGTACTTTCAACATCTACACTTGGATTATTGGCTTTGTCATAGATAATTTCAAAAAAAAACTGGTGATACATCTATATAAATACTTAAAATATCTTTGCAATCACAAAAAATTTATTGCTTAACCCAATAAATTACGTCTATGTCCCATTACACACTTATGTTTAAGTATTGAAACTTTGAGAATGATGATTGTTTAGAGTTTGGTAACGTTTTTCAATATATTATTTTTTTAAAATCAATTTGGCCGTTATGAATGAATAAATGGGACTACATGATTTCTTAGTTAAGGTATCAAGTAAAAACTACGCATTTAGTACAAAATAAGCCCCCAGTCCTAAAAAATCCTATTTCTATATTTATGCTTTTAAACAATTATTAGTATATCCCTGTCTTGTCTCCCAGTTCAGAACACACCAGACAGTTCAGATCAGGATAAATATTCACATATACATCATCTACAGAAATGCTAGCCCGTCAATACGTCAATCAATTGCTTACCATTATAGGTTTGTTTATATCTTACCGAGTTTTACTTCTTCCTACTTCAAAACCTCTTTCACTTTGTTTTTAGTTGCCTTCTGGCAACTGAGTGGCTGATATATTCGCAATTGCAATTACTGTCGTCTTCAGCGGCTAAGAATACAGCGGCTTCAGCAGCACTCTGACTTAATACAAAAACAGACATCGATAAGATTCTCGATAATGCCTCAGAAATGTATTTTTAAATTACTTTCTCTATATAGGAGGCATCAGTCTAAGTGTATATAATAATTTATACCAGCAATCATGAATATTACAGGTTAGTACTTATTAGTAGGTATAGTACTGCAATTGTTGAACTGGAATGTTTAATGTAACGTACCTTTATTTTCAAAATCAATCCGTGACAGACCAACTTTCATGGACACAGACATTCAGTCAGACAAGAACCTATTAAACCTGTACCTGAAAACTACGTACACGAACGAACAATAAGCTCAAAGTTGTACTCATCCAGCACCAACATTAAATATATTTGATATTATTTATGAATGAAAATAAAAGGATAATAAATTAAATTAAATACCTGTCACTGTCAGCATAGCATGTGTCGGTCGTGTCGTGTCGTCACAGTTTGGGAATTAAAACCGAGCCTCCTGAAGAACTGAAAACTTTATTCCTGATTTCTTTTTACGAAAACTATACCCACACCTTGTATATAGTGGTTTGATGAGTTGACGGCCAACAGTCAACTGCAAAAAATATTAGCAGTTTTTTGTATACTTAGTGCTCGACACTTTGAAACCACCGCAATAACACAGCAGCAATAAATACTCGACGCGAGAAACTGCGAATGCGAACAGCCGATGCCTTTAATACAGCATGTCTCAAAAGTAATGCCATTGCCAATTTTAGTGTGGAAAATGTAATAATAAATATATAGAGTAAGGACGAATTTCTAAGTTTTCATTCGATGTCTCAAATCTCTTGTTCATGCCAAGGATTCGAATTTTTTCTAAATAAAATATTAGTATTATTTCTACCGTATTTNCGTATTTCGTCTATATGTAATGAATTATTCTAACCACAAAAGCAAGCAAATGTAGTTATCATACATGTGATAATGATGAAAATTAGCGCAGATCAAATGCTAAGTACAGAGAACTTTCTTTCCTTATGTAAATTGTATTTAGTTAAACCAAATGTCGGCTTCCAAAATTAATATTCTGGACACTTAGTTAACTGAATTTTAGCATTTATATTTATACAAAGTATTTACATATTTCTTGGTTATTATAATTAATAATCATGCTTTTTTAGTTTTAGTTGCTAAAATAGTTATCAAATTAACTATGTAAACAAAAGAATGACCCTGTAAAACATGATGTGTTTGTTGTGTGGTGCATGTAAACGTAAACCAGTGCATATTAGCCATAAGATACGTAGATTCTACTTACTACTACGTCATCTCATCACAAGTCAAAATTCACTCACTCTATAATCTATATCTATCTGCTTTTGAATTGTCAATTTTGTGGTTGAATATTCTGCTGGAAAGAAGAATAGTAAACAGATTGTCACATGACTATTTAATGAGTCACCGCCCACAATCGTTAAATCGTCACACAGTCGAGGAGATTTTTTGAAAGTCATAAAATCAAAAGTTACATCACTCAAATCAGGGAAAAGCGTTACAAATTCGCGAATCTTGTTTTCTCATCAACTTCAATCTTGCCACTGTTGACTGTTGTCACAATTGTCCGAAAGTCTATCCACTTGTGACTTGCAAGAACAAAAAAAATCTCTTAAAGGAAATCACCACGAAGACTTATCTATAGAAAAATGTCTTTAAATACAGCCCATGCCGAAGGAGGCGTAGTTATACATCAAGGGGAAATGTAATTTTTTAAATGCCTATTTACGTCATAATATTATTTATGTATATCTTTAAAATAATATTTATTAAAATAAAGCTTTGTTAATACTGCAAGATGTTTTTAAAAATTATATAGGATTCTTCTCCATGCATCAAATGCAACCATCAGTTTCTCCGGAAGTGAGGATCTTAAGTTTGGAGAAAAATCGGGAAATGCTTATTTGACTACTCATCGTTTAATCTTTCTGGGAGGAAAAAACACTGGCAATTTTAAATCCTTTTCCTTGCCATTTTGTGTATTATCTGAAGTAGATGTGGAACAACCAATGTTTGGTGCAAATTTTATGAAGGGGAAAGTTAGAGCTCAGCCTGACGGTGGATGGAGGGGAGAAGCAAAATTCAAAATTGTTTTTAAATCGGGAGGAGCCATTGATTTTGCACAGGGAATGGTCAAAGCCATGCAGCTTGGTAAGTGCATTCTTGGATTATGTACTGCTATATCAATATTTTCAACAAGTTTACTTTACTCTACTGGACGTATATTATGAATTTTAATATGACATTTCGCTAAATTAATAGCTAGGCAAATGAATGCGCAAAGTCAATACTGGAACAATCCTCCGCCCAGTTATTCTACGGCTACTGCTCCCGGATCTGGATTTATGCCTGCTCCTGCGTCTTATTACAGTGCCCCAACTAACTATTATGGATGGATGCCCCCAGCATATAACTTTCCACCTCCAGCTGGTAATTTAAATAAAAAATGTCATATTGTAAATACAAAAATACTGATATTCACACGGCGGTCCTAAAATGTTTTTGAATGATTATTCAGCTGGTACGGTCTACATGAGCGACGCACCTCCCCCTTACCCTGGAATCAGTGTACCTCAACAACAAGGCTTTCAGCAGCCTTTAAATCAGGGATCTTACCCACCTCAACAACAAGGCTTTCAGCAGCCATTAAATCAGGGATTTTACCCACCTCAACAAAATGGATTTCAAGCGCCCCAGCAGGCAGCATATCCTCAGCAGCAAATGTATCCGCAACAACCATATTCTCAACCTGGAATGTACCCACAGCAAGCAGCAGCTGCCCCTGGATATTATCCTCCTGGGCAAAATGGATTTGCATATGCAAATGGAACGCAGGCATTCGTTCCGACTTCTGCACCTCCTCCATATGACTTTGCAAACAAGAAAAATGACTAATAAAATTTAAATACGAAGACCGTGTGCCGCAACTTCGACAATCGAAAATGTCGAACTGGATGGCCTTCATTGTTTGCTACTGAATATGAAAATTTTTCGTATTATTCCTGATTAGTGGTTATTAAATTATACGATCGTTATTATATTATGAAAATAGAATTTTTCTTCGACTATTAAATATAAAAGCTTCTCGCCTGAAAAACGTGTACCAATAAGTATCTTAAGTATTTTGTGGCTTGTCTAGATTTATTTCCAATAATGTTAATTATTGAGTTTAGTAGAGTCTACATACACCGAATGGTGGTTGACGAAATTAAGTAATGAATTACCGTATCGATGTACACAATTTCTATTAATATTATGTAAACTACTATTTCTGACGATTAATTACTTAGGTAGTTCCTTCTCAGTCCATGTAAGAAGCATTTAATATTCCTATCTCCTTGCAATTGCAATTAATATTATAAATGAATCACGGAATAATTACAAATGGATTGCAGTCATTTGTTATAATGTAAACGGTGAAGAATAGGCAGTGAGTCTTAGTCTTAGCTCTTAGATGCTAGTGTTCCATTGAGTAATAATTTAAGATAGTGCTAGTGTTGTCAATTCCAGTATAACTAAATTAGTATATATTGTTAAATTGCATTTTACGTACTATTTATGAAGGTGAGGTGAGAGGAACTTATAAGTATGTGGATGCAATTGTGCCGACTCTGTCGTCAACTCAAGCCTCATCTTGAAAAACAATAATAGTAAGTTTGGTACTGGTTGGTACATTAAGCATTACTTTTGCATTTTACATGTCATATTAATGACCATTAAGTACCTTAGCATTAGCACATATTAAAATTCAAAAACAACGCAAAATTGGTTTCGTATGCAATTTGTTCCAAACAATTGAGAAGATAAAAGCTATGCTTAGTTTCAAAAAAGGGAGTAATACTCCAGAAGTAATACTTGGGACTTGAATACAAGATAATAATCAATTAATAGAACTCAAAATTGCATACAACTATACTCTGTATTAGTGTACCTACATATATTCTGTGATTGATGTTTCTGCTGAAATGTAAATGGCTGTTTAAGTGTAAGATTATCTGTAAATATATCGTTTAAAATTTAAATTATAGAGATTGTCTTTGATAAATCTTTCTTTTACGCCCCTATGATACGTACACGTACGTAAGAGGTTTGTCTAATAGATCTTGTTAATACTTTAATAAGTGTATGTAGTATTTTTGAGTAATAAAATCGACTACTAATAGCACCGCAGCATTGCACTGTCAATGACAGTAATAAAATGTGTAAAACAAAAGATTTTATGTTCATTTTGCCATTATAAGCTTAATCGTATCTAATTATTTATTAGGTAGGCAATAATTGCAATACAGACTTCATACTTCATTGCACTGCTCAATAGTTCAACAATATTGTTGCTCAATTTTATACACGGAAATAACTAGATATAAATAAAGCATTACGTTACCTATTACATCACGGACATAATATTTTTATGTAATACAAAATACTAAAAACAACCTCAACACCACCAATAAACATGAATTGGGTAACGTTCACACACAAATAGGTAGAAGAATAAGCCATAGTATTCGGCCAGGATAGTCATACTTTAAATTAATTTTAGCTTATTCACCTTTAATCACCTGAATTATTATAATATTGATGATGCCAAGTTGTAATAAAGTCTGACATTAATAATAATGTGTGTAGTTTGTGGTAGCTTGCTTATTTTTAGTGTTGTTGGAAATTCGAAACAAAGATGCATTTAGTTGTTCGCCTCTTGAGACTCGAACTTCGGGAAGATTTCCATAGCATTTGCCCATGACAGCACTCCAGTGGATAAGTCACGAACAGTCGCTCCAACCTTATCAATCTGATTGTCAAGAAAGAAGAAAAATTATAATTATACTGTGACTCAATTATTATATGTACATTGCATTTATACGTTTAAGGGAAAGTTGCATTACCGGAAGACGAACTTGTAAAGTTGAATCACGCTCGCGCAGAGTTACCGTGTCAGTTTTCACACTGTCGAAATCAACTGTTACTCCGAATGGAATAGCTATCTCATCAGTTCGAGAATACCTAACAGAATTTCAAAGGATCGATTGGTCTATGTTTGGTATTACAACAAGGTTAACATTCCCTCGGACCAGCCTTTCCTCGGACCTCTAATGTTGAAGCAGCAATTGAATGAATTCACTTTTAGTCTTTGAATTAGCAGCCGTTAGCCGTGAAGAATTCCCAAATCGATGCAGACAATAGAAAGGAATAAAAATGAAAATGGCGTCCATTCTATTGTATTCGAATTAGTAATGGTTGAGTGAATCCATTCAATTGCTTCAACATGATAAGATTGTAACGTAATTAGCATAGAAATTCATAGAATAGTAGTAAATACACAGGGTAGGGCACGAAAATAAATGGCAGAAAATGATTAAATAACCGGAGATCCTTATCACTAACACAGCCGATAATGAAAGGGTGGGATAATATACTAGTAGATCATTGTGTCCTACCCTGTATGCTTACATCGGGTTGTTTAACTTGTTTACCTTCGTCCTATAGACCCGCTGGAATCATCTACTTTCACCGAAACTTCGTGTTTCCTCAATTCTTGTGAAACCTTTGTAGCCAAAGAAGACAGTTCCGGTTTGTTGCTTAGAGGCAAAACGGAACATTTCACAGGGGCAATCAAAGGAGGCAGTGACAAATACTAAAGATTAGAATTAAATACATACATAGAATGATGTAGTAAATTAATGCACAAATTATAACCCTCCTGCGATACAAAGCTTCCTTGTTGTACACAAAAATTTGAACTTCCTCAAATCACAAATAGTAAATAGTTCTGAGTAATAATTTTAATATTTTTTGTAAAGTTGCAATAAAATAACTATTTGGAGAAAGTGGTGAAAGTTATTAAGGGACATAATTTTGCTGAAGAATTGGTGTGTAAAATATAATTATAGTAGTAAATAAAATAAAAAAGTTATAATTTCAGCAGTAGCCCGTACGGAAAACTCTGTATCCATTCCAAGTTTTATTGAATGTTTAATGTGGGGGGAAAGTTTATATTATTGTTGCCATTCTTCTGAGTAGGGTGAAAGAAACATGTGGTTGAAAGTCATAAATGTGTTGTACAGGAAAAAAAGGTTAATGTTGTTATACATGGTAAATAAGAATTCTCTGTAGATTAAGTCTAAAAAGGCATTTGCAAGAATGAACAAACTGAGCATACGGTTCGTTGAGTGTCTTCTGGACGAATTTTGAAATTGTGCTCAAAAATGGTATACAAGATCCGACCAATTCCAAAACTGGGCTCAATGACGTTTGGAACAAATTCTTCAACATGCAATGTCTTTTCTACTTTCGCAATGCTTAGTTCTGTTTTTGTTAGCTTGTGAGATGCCTCTCCGATTTTTATGTTAACTGATCTGCAATGAATAATATAGCGCATTTAGATCGATGGCAATGACAGAATTTAATCTAAATTTTCGTAGTCAATCATTCATTTAAATTTTAATAATGGTTAATAAGTATTACCCATCAGCAGTCAACTTTTGTGAAATCTCTTCTAGTTCGTTGTTTTCCAAATTCTCAAAGTAATCGCTAATGGCTTTGGCATGCTGTTTAAATGCTTTTCCTACTGCAGCTTTATTAAGGTTTGCTTTTAGCAGTTCAACCTTTTTCGGTTCAGGTAGCTTTCTTTCAGCCCCAAGTTTTACACCAGTTGCTTTCGTATGCTGATTTAAATCGTAAGCTGATCTATCAGCACATCCAACACATTCAACCCATCCCTTAAAAATAAAAATCGTATTACAAAAATATTCTCTTAAATAATACATAGTGAAATAAATATTCACGTAGAATTACTAACATAGGAAGTGAGACACTCCGCATCCCAACAATCTCTAGCGTAATGAGCCATTTCATTACCCATATGTTGGCGGAATCGAAGTTTTTCTGGATTGACTCCCGCTTTGATCATAAAAGTTTGAATCCTCACCAGAAAATATCCAAGTGTTTCATTTGCAACCAGACCCTATCAATAAAAATGGTAAGGATAACGCAATCATATTTTTCAAAACCAATTGTGTTAATTAATTCTAACTTACCGATTTGACTGCTTCTCCAATAGTTAATTGACTTTGTTTTTTTCCGTCCATTTGATCACAAGCAGAGTAAAGAGTCATAACGGTATCTTTTACACCATCGAATTTGGGATGAGTTAAAATTGTAGGGTCGCAAAAATGTTCAATTTCCGCCATTGTGAATTCTCTTACTCGAAGGAGGCCTGACCTGGGTGAAATTTCGTTTCTGAATGCGTTTCCAATTTGAGCAGCTGCAAATGGTAGCTTTCCTTGAGAAAACTCCAAAAGTCTCTTAAAGTTAACAAATATTCCCTGAGCGGTTTCTGGACGAAGAAATCCTTTTACTACTCCAGACGGTCCAATTAAAGTTGAGAACATTAAATTAAATTCCAAAGGTTCGCTGAGAGAATTTCCAGTGATAGGACTGACAACATTGAATTCCTGCATTAAATCAGCCATTTCGCTTTTAGTGTAGCCATCCAAAGCGGATAAAACCGTGTTTATTCGATCTGTTATTGAAAATATATGATTCTATATTAAAATTTGCGGTATACCAACTAGCCAACTAATTAGTAAGATCTGTAACTGTAACATGTAATTAAGATATTTACATTGATAGATTTAACTTTTATAATAATAATTTGAATTACCTTTCTTAGCAGCGTCAAAATTTTTGTCTTTTTGAATCTTTTCAACGGTTGCCTTAATAAGATGATCTAGCCGAAAGCACTCGCCAGTTTGAGAATCTTTTACCATGAGATCAGCAAATCGGTCAACATGACCGGACGCTTTTAGGACAGGTTCGGGTGTTAAGATGCTACAATCCACTTCTAGCATCCCTTCCTCCAAGACGAAAAATTGACGCCAGAAATTCAGTAAATTAGCTTTGGTAGCACACCCCATAGGACCGAAATCATACTGGCCGGTTACACCTGCGAAATATACAAAATCATTATTTTAATCTGACTATAGAAGCCGGGATAACTGTTCAAGAAGATTACGATTACGTTTGTTAAAATAGAAGGCATTGTGCTGATCTTTTTAAGGAGGATAAGCTTAAGCAACATCCAAGATATTACTATACATATTCAAATACACTATAAAACTACGACAAAAAATACCTCCGTAAATTGCAAACGATTGGTCATAGAAAAATCGCCTTTTAAGCAAATCTTCCATTCTCGGTCTATCGAACTCATCGCTTTTTTGTGACAATTCTAATTCTTTATCTTCAAGGATTTTCTTTTTGGCTTTCAGCTCCACCACTGCTTTCTTAACTTCGATTTCGCTTTCACCAGCTTCCTTCAACTTACGCACGATATCCCCCTAAAATCACATTCATAATTAATAATTACGTTTAGGAATCTTTATGTGTGGTAGATGTAGTAAACATAGATCATCGGAAAAATGGAAGCAAAACAAACTTTTTCATCAGGGATATTTTATTAGGTATTGTACAGTGAAAAGTGAAAGCATATAATATGTAACATATGTCCGCAAAATACTGTACATATGTAAAATGCAAAACTGTGAATATTATTACCTGCTCTTTGACAGCCGCTCGCAATGGAGCCAAAGTTATTTCCGCGTCGGCCATTAGTACAAGATTTTCGGGTTTTTTCAGTAAGCGAGCTTTCTTCGAACCCCAGTTGGCAGGAATTCCTTTCGTCCTCTGAGGGATATTAAAAATGGAAGTTGAGGTAGACAAAGCTCGCAGAAATGAGGATTTGCTCGCAGAAAAGAGCCGCACAACAACGTGCCCCGTTATAAACATTTGAAAGGCTGCGGTAGCATGATGCAACTTGCAATGTATCTTGCCTTTCCCCCGAGGCACCCTTATCCACCATCATATTCACATTCACATCTCTGTGATACCGCAGCAGTCACCGTAAAGAATCCAAATAGACCCACCAAAAATGTTCCATTCTAGTAAAAACATTTTTCCTGAAAGCTCCGCTGGCCTTTTCCCAGAACTATTAAAATTGCCGACTATTTACATCAGTGTAAATTGTATAGAATCCAGTAATGCTAATAAGTCGCCGATGAATATATAAGACTGTTTCAAAGTTTTGATTGAAACTTTGAAACTCACAATAAATCTTTTAGGCCTACGTATTTTTTCCCTAGTATCTTTATATTCATAGAATCTTAGGTTAAAGTACTACACGACAATACATAGCTATGTAGTGTTATAGTGAACTGTGCACTTACACTTAATAATTAATTAATGTTATGAAGAACTGTACAAAATAATTTCATTTTTATATTGTTTTCAATCTTAAGTTCACTGTCTAGTTTTTTGAGATAATACAGTTAAAATAATCTGTAATTTTTTAGGAAATCAATGGAGTCCTTTCGCGATCATTAATGTCAGTCTTAGTTTTGACTTGTGTAGTGCAAATGGAATGAATCAAGATTTCATGGTAGGTAATAATAGTAGGCATTATAGGATAGGCATTCAGAATATAGAACCGCTAGCCTCGATAGAACACAGACAGAAGAATATACCCACTGCGGCGTACCCATATACATAAAACCTAAGGTACAACACGTACAAAAAGTACAGTGTAGTGCAGTAACAAATACAAGTGTACTGTGTATGTAAAAAATGTATACATTCAATTCATTCATGTGTTTAGGTTCACAGGAGAGAAGAGGTATAAAGCAAAAACACGCACAAAATAGAAAATAAGACCGTGGCAGTAGCAAAGTCTTTGGGGGAAATCATATGATTTGTAAAAAAAGTAACATTTTCAATTCCTTCAGCAAGTGAACATAGAAAATAGTTTTTCTGCGGTGATTTACATTTGGGTAAGTGTATTTTAACTGAATTTTAGCTGGAGTTAATGATGGTGAGTAGTTTTAAGTCTACAGGACCCTTGTTTGTTATCGGACCCTTGCGGTTATAAGACATAAGACGTATAAGATGTGCTAGGGATTCTTCACAAAGGAAAATACACATCAGAGTTTAGTTGTTAGTTTTGTAAAAAATAATTTTCTAATTGGCCCAAATAGGTAAGGTGTGAAAAACAAAAGTTTCAGAATAGTTCCGGACAGATTTCAGAATAGGCCAATCCCGGTAAACGCTGACGTAGCGTTTTACGGGACTTGGTCTATAGAATAGTAATCGTTATCGAAAAAATTATTTCTCTGAATAATGTTCAAGGACGAAAATCATGTTGTTTTCTATTTATCTGATTTCATATAGGCGATAAGTTGACGAATTTTTAGCTGTTTGGGAAAACTGGTCTGCTGGAGGAGTTTCTGTTATTCTACTGCTGTTTTGGACTTAGGAGAGGCCTTGATAATGGAGCAGGGTCCTGTCAGAGTTCCTTCGAGGCCACTCCGCTCCGTTGGCATAGTTGACATATGGTACATGTGCAAACACTGTTTAAGGTTCTTTCGAACAGCACCACAATTAATAGTTCACAAGCGAACCGATCATCCTGGGATCGCCAAAGAAAGAAATAGTCGCCATGAATTAAAAAGGTCAGTTCATTGTTGCTTGTACACTTACAACTTAGAAGCGTCGTAAAAGTTAAGGATCTATTTTACAAATGTATGACGTACCGATGTCCTAAAAGCAAGACTTTTCGTGTTTGTAATTATTATATTGTAGTTGGTTTGTTTCATTTTTTACAGACAGTGCATTCGTGATGGAAAGAATTTGACGGTTGTGTTGAGAAAACTTGATCATCTATGAAGTGAAGATTCTCCTTGGATAAAAATTAGTTAAACACATCGCAGATAAATAATACTATAATTTTACTACTCTTTCTACCACAAAACCGACTTTCAACTTAAAGAAAAGAAGCTATGTAGTAACAAAATCGCTGAATTGGGATTAGATAACTACACAGAGGTACCTGCCTGCATCCTACATCCTACATTACATCGCATACATTTAAATGTATTTTAAGTTATATGCATGGCGTCTTGTATCAATCTGTATTCTGTATGTATATATAGGTAGCCCTACCATGCTAGTGTTCTTTGTCCT
>JABASH010000352.1:0-43457 GCA_019776445.1 Tomocerus maximus
AAAAGTTTATTTTAGGTGACGAAATTTCAATTACTGTATTGAAGCGGTAGTAGATGATATGTTTCAAATCCTTGCACATTCGAATCTGTCTCATCAGTTTGTATTTGTAACGGTACATTCCAGTAAGTTGTCCTACATGGGCAAAGATATATTGCATCCCATCGGCCAGTTGAAAGGCATCTACATTGTTCAGTCTGTATTGAACATGAGAGTCTACAATCAATTTAGTCAGTCGGAGGATTTCACGACAAAGATGAAAGGCGTTTCCGAAACGCGACTTCTTTCTTTCCTTCGTCGTCAACGTTTTCACTGGTTTTAAATTAAAATTGTAGTCCAGATGCAAGTAGTTCAAATTTTTACGATGAATTAGAAGGTTCAACATGTTGTAACCTTGTCGGCATACCTAAAATCACAATTTTTATTAAAATAAACTTACTTACTTATTATAAAATTTATCCTACGAGTATGTTTTGTAAAAAAAAAGGTTACCTGAAGCCCAGCCTCAACCCAATCGAGAGTGGTACACTGGAAAAACTTAGTCGCTTTGAACGATCTAAATAAATATCGCTTCTTTTGAGGTTTAGGAGGTTTGTGCTTCAATGCATTCAGAACGTAGTACTTTAGAAGTTTCTGGTACGACACCCTGACTTTTACCGGTTGACCAGGAGGACAATGTTCCTAGGTAAGTAAACAATTATTAATTTTAATCCACAAAATTACAAGGAATTTACGAATCAATTGTTTAAGAAAATAAAAACCCAAAAAGCATTTTTGAATGATTTACCTTATACCACGTTTTCACCAAAGGAACGTCTAGAGCCCGCCGAGTTCTGCCAGATCTCATATTGTACGGGCGAGGTGCCCACAATAATGCAATACCATTAGCTGTATTGTCTGTGTATAACGGAATCGAATTAAGCAGAGGCTCTACTTCGTCAAGTTCAAATTCATCGTCCTCTCCAAAGGTCTCTTCAAGAGCCTAGACATACCAGATAAACGCTGTAGTTGAGTAAAATAACAAATTTGATGAGAATAATACATACCTTCACGGCGTGTCTATGAGAAATAGGATTTATCAAAGGATCAAAGTAGAAGGCTGGTAAGTCAGGATCTTCAGTTTTAATAAACACTACGTTTGGTGTATGGTACCTAATAAAACAATTATTTAGATATTAAAATGACAGATCTAACAGAAAATTGCATACGTTATAATTATGACACTCTTAAAGCATTGCTTGCATTGCAATATTATAAATATTTTTTGTACTTCTACTTAGTACAACTATGCTTAGATCAGATGAATAAATATTAGGTTGGCACATCGTAGATATTACATAATATACGCTATATATGTAAACACAAGCAGGTTTCTTACCAAGAAAGATGAACGTAACTGGGCATGTTGTTGTACAGGAAAGGAAACGCGATACGATATTCAGTCCTGATAGGCTGTCTGATAATGATTTTGTTGATGTCATTAAATTCGTTCCAATCCTCGTCCCTGTATAAAATATAAAAGATTTTATTTTAACAAAAATGAGAGGTTGAAGTCAAAGGTATAAAATAATGTTTTGACTTACAGCTGACTAGAATCCTTAATGAGAGGTTCAAACTTGGGTCCTCCCGGTATAGCCATATTTAGTGCTTTGGCAGTAAAAAAAGATTTAAGATCAAAAAGATAAAAATAATTTTCATCCACCAAATCAGTCAAAAGTTGATTTGCCAGACGATATAAAGTTGCCATTTGTGGAAGATCGAGATGCCAAGTCTTATAAGACGGTCCATTGACAAATCTGGAATCTGAAAGAGGTTTGTAGTCGTAAAACCAGTCCACAACTGATATATCTTCATCGGAATCTAAGTCAATCTGAATTGCTTCTAGAGGTTCAACGTCGAGAACATTGTCAGCATAGTCAAGCGGAGGCTCCTCATCGTCAAATGGGGGAAATCTCATTCTTTTGAAATGACGACGATCTCTTTTTTCACGACGCATCATGATCCACATAGTTCTAAATAGAAATCAAAACTAATGAATTTGAATTTCTCAAAATGAGCATCAATTTCAGAAATCCAGAAACTTACCCCCATTGGGCAACATAAACCGGCTCAATGACCCAGGGTATTTCATTGACAAAAGTAATGGCTCCAGTAATGTGGTACAATACTTTAACATCTCGAATTTGCTCCCAGGGCATGGGCATATTTTCAAGCAGTTTGAGAACAGCATGAGGCATGTACTTCAAGGCTCCTAAGTAAACTCTTTTGTCATGTCGATATTTTCTAGAGCTCATGTCTCCATGATCTCTGATGATTTTCCTGACATGTTCTGGAGGCATATCTTCTTTCTGGGGATCAACAAACCCGAATTTTCTCTTTTCAGCGTAGCGTTTCGTCTGTAACTGTTGCCACTTCAGTGCTGCCAAACAAAAATTCATAATTAGACTCCAAAAATATTAAGAATCAATAATTTCTCCAATTTTTCCCGCCACGATTACCTTTTTCTTGTTTCTGTTCCTCTGTAAGGTACCCTTCGTCATCCTGGGTTCCCGGCGCCGACAAGGGTTGACCTGGCGGGCCAACCATTTGAATGGCTGACCCAACTTGCTGTTGTTGCTGGTACTGATGAAGTGCCTTGTTATATTAATAAAAAATTATTTATTATTTAATACCATGCATTAATAGTCATCATTTTCAAAGACAATTCAAAAAATCATCAAAAAATCAAAAAATATTTCAAAAATGATTTAAACCTGGGCATGGGCCGCCGCTAATTGGGCTTGCTGAGCCATCATCCACGGTGGTGGGGGCATCCCGCCGATCATAAACGGAGGAAGATTGGACATTTTCCGCCGTTTTCACCAATACCCAATAGTAAACACGTTAACTGCTATCACTGTCTATGCTGACCTAAATGTCAGCAAATGCCGACAACGTCGAATGGTTTTCGTCAGTTACTGATTTGTGTAAAGCTTCTTTATGTGTGCACTTCTTACGCATTTCGTTTCGGCAGAAGTAAACTATTTTATACTTCGCAGCAATCGGAAGGCCGTGGTGAAAGGCGACATTCTGCCCGTTTCTACATAGATGGCCTTTGCTCCGTCTTACGAGACCAGATACTTATTTAAACCATTTCTATACAAATAATTCAAAATTCTGATCAAGTCTCAAATCATTTTGAGACTATTGCTTTCCTTTTATCAGGGTTCATGATTTTCAATCAAACTATTGCTGCAGGGTTAAAAATTCGACAAAAATTCCTCAATTCGCTCAATTATTCACTATGAAACCATACAAACCCTAATACGCATATAAAATTGGTACTATGTGGTATTAGTTCCACTACCTACATAATTATAGGCCTAGGTACAATTTTCAAAGGTAGTTTTTAATTAATAATGCTAATGAATATATTCCTTGTTCAAAATGGTTAAGACTTGCAAATGGCAAAGTACCGAAAAGGTTTGCAAATGGAGTAAAGAAGATTGTGATAAATAATTTTAATGTGTCCAGTATTGAAAAACTGGATATTTTGGACTTGAGTGTCAATATTATTATTTAATGTTGCTGGAGTAATGTCGTTGTAAAACATTTTATCATGAGGCTGTGCAAAGAGTTATTTTGTGTCAATAAATAATTTGGATTGGTGTTCAGTAATGAGAATAGGATGAAATAGGAGGATAAGCATGGATAATAAAAGTATGGAGTTGCTGAAACAATAGTGCAAAATTGGTTGGAGCAGGAATGAATGTTGTTGGTGGGTTTATTTGATCCACAGCTGTCACTTTAGCATGTAGAAGTACAACGTAGCTGAGCAATGCCTGTTATGTCAACTCAAGTTTATAGGATCATTGATCTTCAATGCTGGCGTGGCAGAAGAAGAGATATGAATACAATATGTATATGGAATGATAGTCATTGTGAGTGAGTTCCACGGAATGATAAATCAACAGCTGCCACATGGCTGATGCATCCAAAGTGGTCTTCCTTGAGATAGTTGTAAATGAAAAGGGGTTAGTTATGTTCGTAGAAGGCACATGGCTATTTCTATAGGCATCATCATCAGGCTTTTATCCTTTGCAATCTCCATTCAATTCCTACAACAGGACACAATCTACAAAACGGAAGATAACCCATATCTAAAAATTAAATACCGACATACATATATTTTTAAGACTACCTTCACAGTTCACAGAGTTGGCCATATTGTACGTGTACCTTAATATATTTTTATTGCCTACACGCTACAAACAAAACAACCTACCAAACTTGCAAGGTATGTTGCTTTGTGTACACTCAAAAATCAACGGCTTTCGGAAGGGGAGAAGGGTGAACCGTTTTCTATTTAATGTGTCTACTCCGCTTTTATAGCTAATGCTCCAGTTGTAGCTACTGTTGACACACTGACAATGAAATCGCTTTGTGCCAACTACTCAGTCTCACCATACATCCTTAAATATATATTTTTAAATGCTAAAAGCATAGCTGTGCTTTAGCTAAATTTCTTCCCATTAGAACAGTAACCTACAAAAATAGATTGACAGACAAATTTTTATAGAATTTTATCATCTACGGACGGAAAATTATAATTCTGTATGCAGTATATAAGTAAATTGCTTTATTAAGCCTGATTTTCACCATAGAAAATAATTATACAGTTATTCGATTGTAATTGGGGCAATTATTACTTAACCCATTTAGGAACCTATACTTTTCTGCATTTAGAAAATCGACACAGATTAATATTTATTAATACAGTGATTAATTTCTAGCGCATTGTGGTATTAACTTATGAAGTCATTGGGCGAGGGTGAGTTACAACCAGCTTAAAACATTGCTACATATTTTACACGGGCAGCTTAGAGAGTGGGGGAAACAGTAAAATAATCTATTGTGCATTAGTATGTCCTTAAAATTAATACGCCCACACAGGAAATAATTATACAAGTTTGTGGTCTAGGTAGAAAGTGCAAAAAAGTAGACTCATGTACAGTCCTGCGATCCTTTTAGGCAACTTATTTAGACCGAACAACTCTCGGATGCTCCATCCAATCCTATGTAGTCTAACAAATATCGTGCACACTCTGGCTTCTGAAAAACAATATTATTATAATGGTATTCATATTTCAGTCAGCAGAGCAAACCATCAAAATTAACTGAACGGAAAAGGCAAAGCCGCGCGTTCCCTGTTCCAGATCTGGGATTGATACGGGCTCATGGTTTGCATTGCATATGCAGATAAAATTGCTGATACTAGCGAGGAAAGCCCAAAATTATAAGTAGCCCAAGTATTTTTATTCCGCAGCGTCAATTATTCAAAGTCTTTTATTGGGTTGATGATTTTATATATTTTTTTTGTTCTTGTCAAGTCATTAATGAAGTATTTGAACATGTAACTTGTTAATGAAGCAAATAAAGTAATACCACGGGATTGCAGTGTATAAGGAATATATTGTACAGAATTAGCTCATGGATTCAATGGAGTGTACCATAATACATAGTTAGACCAAGAGTTAATAAAATATTGCATTCTTGTTGTGTCTTTGTATAAGTAGGGTCCAGAAGTAGGTCTAATGTGATTTATAAGTTAAATTTGGTAGAAAGGGAAAGCCTTAATGTGCCTTTGTGAGTAGCCGTAGCAAAAGCTAGGAAAATAGGGAGGACTACTAATATCTGTACAATAACAATAACAAAGGACGAAGTACCTAACAACTTGAAAGTGTTCCTCCAAAATATGCAGGTAGGTATTAGATTACATGACGGTACATTGTAAGTGCGTAGGTACCCTTCAACAGCCCCACCACTGCTCGATATACTCCCTTTATGACTTAGTCCTCTCTACGCTTGACATTTTTTACCACTTTTATTACACAAATGAAAGAAATGGTTTTGATGTTAAGATATTGGTCACTCGAATTATGATTGTCATTATATGATACAGAAGAGGGTCTTAATGACGTATTTGACTCCTGTGTACATGTTTATTGATTCATTTCACCTCGCTTAAGTGTTTCAGAAAATGGGAACAGTCATTCTACATTAATTTCCTAGTAAGCATTTAGCTCAGGATTTAATGGCTTTTCGCTCGGAATAGTTACACCGAAATTTCTGAACCAAATGGGGCAATCCATTTTGTTGATTAGTGTTTTCCGTGGGTTCGGATGGTAAAATGACGTCTCGTCGGTAGTAAAAAGTTGGAAGTTGGTGCTGTAGATCTTGTGGTGTAGCGTCATGATGCCCAATATTTATATTGGTGGGCCATGTGCGCGTAGCATTGCATTGGCTGCACACATAGGGATGAATAAGGTAGGTAAACATGTTATTGTACACCATGATGATGAGTCTTTGTTATCTGTTGCTAGGATTAACGTAACCTAGAACGACATCAACAGCATTGCATGCTATGCTATACGCTCCTTGGCTTCGTTGGTTGAATGTCGCTGCAATATTATTGCCCCATGATGATGTAACTTGCAACACGACGGTACATTAATACAAACTATGCACAGAGATAGGTAAATCTATTAAATGCACAAATGGCTATCATTAGGATTTAGAATATTGGATAGAGCAGTGACACTGACTATGACTACATCACCAACATTGGGAAAGGATCCGTCCACAAACGCACTTGTCTATTTACGATAGATATATTATTACCAAATACACTTTATCGCCAGATAACAGCTACCACTACCCCATTTACTCCCAAATAAGATCTCTCTTCTAATTCATCACACTTGAGAAATATCAACGGAATTGGCTTTTAACAAAATGACAAATCTCAGCGACATTTTCACTCAGATTTCAATATCCGCATAATCATCATTAGGAAACATGATAGCATTCCAAAGCTTTTTTGGTAGACCACAATAAAATATATTCAAATAGACCATAAATTATTAAGCTATACAATTACGGACTACGATTTCGTGAATTCCCACGCGTTAGTTAAACCAGATCTATTTTGTTAGGATTATTTTCATGCCACGTTGCCTTTTTATTTGCACAAGCAAATAACAGTATAAGTAAAGTGTGAAGGAATGTGTTTTGTACGACTTAGTCTCTATGTAGGTAACTATTGAGCTATAATTGCAAGTCAAAGAAAACATGTTGACAAGACTCAATCCCAACTCCAGGAGCAGGCATAACATTCTTAATAGACATAAGACTTGCCCAACTTTCTTGCACATCATCAGAGTCCAGTTCTATAGTTACTTAACAGCTCAATAAGTTCCAGTCTGTCACTATATACTTATGTAATAACATTATGTGACTCTTCTCTCTTTATTTATAGCAATAACAGTAATAAGATAGTTTTTCAAGGAAGTTTCGGTTTCCTAATGGCTACTTTACATTCCAAACGGATCATTTAAAAAAACGAGTGAATATTAATATTAGAGATGTTTCGCTAAACTAGGCCGTTGAATTAAAATGAAAGCAAATAATAAAGTCTTCCGCATTTGGATTTGGATAAAAATGGAAGGCGTCTAAACATCATTAGCTACCCATAGGAAAATGTGAATCGACGAAACGTGTATGGTCAGTGCACCGTAGTTTGTAAGTTATAGTAAAAAGTTAGAATCACTAATCAACGTGGTGCACCTTGAAATGACTGCATCTTCTTGGATATTTTAATATATTATATTCCAATAATATTCTCATGCAACGCAATTGACATTGACAGTCCACGAGTGGTCCTAAGCGGTTTTGAACGTATATATGTTAGAGTCTGTTGTCTGCATAATATTATTCGAAGCTCCTTAGTAGTAATTCATTGTGAACATTACCTACATTATTAGTATCCTAAGTGGAGAGCAGAGTACAGTAAAAACACACCTTAATCTAATATTATATGAGAATGGTATGGCATGCACGGTGTTGGGAGAGCACAATAGTTTCCTGCCAAATATCACAGGGCCGGTATATATTGACGTGGTAGCAACAGGGCGTTCCACGTTGCAGGCAAAGGCCCCTTTCTATAGTAGGCGCTTGAAATTTGACTTTTTTCATGCAAAGAGCATGCTTGAGATTTGAGTTATAAAACTCTGTATGTGTAAGTATATAGAGGTCCGCTAAATACGCTTGCATCCCTCCGAATGATGATGATAGTATCTTATTGTTATTAGCTAGGCTAGGGTTGCGTTTGAAAGACACATTATTCCAAAAGTATGCACACCATATTTACTAAGTCTACTATATTTATAATGAATGCATAGGATGATAATGTTTCCGACTAAGTTTTAACATTCTAGGTATTAGATTAACAAAAATAAAGAAAAGGGTATGGTACCGACGTAGCTAGAGGCCTACAAATCCGAAGCATAAGAAGATGATGTATGTCTGTATATACTAATAATAATATGTGTGTGTGGTTTGTGTGTGTCGAGAAGAGTTTTTTCTCGTTTCACGTGTGTTGTGTCTATAAGTCTGCATAGGTATATCTGAAATGTACGTGTCTGCATAAGAGTCACAAACAAACAAGCCTCATAAGAATATTATATATAAGGATATGTATGATGGGAGGTTTATGGTAGATACATCAGATAGATGGATGGATGGAGAGTAGATTATAATATTGAGAGTGTTACGAGTCAAGTCAGTGTACGGACGGACGGAGATATGCTTGTACTTATTATTATATACATAGCAGTAGTGAGTGAGCGAGCGATGTGAACGATCGAGGGTAGATGAAGGACAAAAGCATGGTAGTTGTTCTGTTGGTTGGGATGTTGGGAACGCTGAGAACGCTGGCTGGGGAAGAGGGATTGGAGGGGAGTCTTGACAGGTCGAAATCCCATTGGTAGTGTGATGTTGAGCGTGGAGAAGCTGAGCCGCGGGCAGCCGCGGGTTACCTTCTTCAAAATAAGTGGTCGAGTCGATTCAGCTGAAGAACTGAGCTCGCCTGCTCCCTGCCTGGTAAAAAGGAAATAGAGAACTGCATGTATATGACTATGACATGACAGAGCTGGGCACATTGCATGGCCTAGACGAAAAACAAAGTGATAGCGTAGCACGACCAGCTTTAGACTCAGACTCACTCCAACCAACAGACAAGACACGTACAAGATATCCGACGTGCCTAGCTGGCTTGTGCGCTTTCCTGCACACATACATCCAATATCAGAGTGCTGACTTGGCTGGAACTATCAGTTTAAGCGCATAGGGAAGTGAAAACTGAGCGACACAATATCTTCCCTTTAACCAGAATCAAGGAGCATAGATTCATCATCATCATCATACACGATTCCACTCTTACTCTTATCGTTGTTGTTAGAACTCTGTAACTTACTTATAAATACGTACTGACAAGACACGACTCACATTGATCATTCCAATAGTAATCCTTGTTTTGTATATTGTGTCAAAGAACAATTCCAGTGTCTCTTCCCAGTTTCTTAATCAGTGAATCAAAGAGTCAAAGATTTTTCCACCCAAATCAACCAGTGCCGTTTTGCCAATTCGATTTATTATTAAAAGTTTTTTGAGTGATTCGAGATGGAGAACTGAACTTGGACTAACTACCTCAAAGGATTTTGTTTGTTGTTGTCAGATAAATAAAGTAAAAGTGTTTAGACCATTTATTGCGTATTCGACAAATACCTATTCACAGTCACACTCACTCACGGTGGACTCTATACCTAGCATAATCTACCTAGACTCAAATATACACGAGGAGAAGTGAATTCTGTCAGAGTCAAATAGAGACAGAGCGTGAGCACGCCAGACCCAGGAGGAGTATATTCAGTTGATAAGAAAGCAGTTGCTGACAGAATAGGAATATTGACATTGGATACTCTTCGCTCCTATAATATACCCAAAACTATACACACTTTGACTTTCCAGTTTCTGAACTCTCTTAGTACTACACGAAACAGTACTACCTACCTATACTTCCAGTACATTCGTACACAGATAACATTTAACCACGAGTAATACGACTACGACCGACGTAGCAACAACCTTACAGGGTCACGCATCTGTATGTTCCACTATCATACTTAAACCATACTAAATAAATCCCTATACTACACTCCATACCCATACATTTTATTATCTAATTGTAATTTCTAATTAATTCCATCGAAAAATATGCAGCCTTATTGTCTTGCATTCTGCTATTTGAAAAATAAATACATTTCAGACTAATCTTAGCATATAAATTGACTTGAAATGGGCCAAAAGTTTCTTCGTAAATTCTTCAAGAAGTTTTTTCAAAACTCTTGCCAAAGTTTCTTTCCAAATCCCTAGCAAAGATCAAATTCCCAGAGAAATTTTTGAAGAAGTCTCTTTGCAAATTCCCGAAGAAATTCTTTTCAAATTTTTGGAGAAGTCTCTTTACAAATTCCTTAAAACGTTTTTTTTTGCGAATTCCCGGAGAACTTTCTTTGCGAATTCAAGGAGAATTTTTTTTGCTAATTCCCGGAGAAGTTCCTTTACTAATTCCTGGAGAATTTTATTTGTGAATTCCCGGAGAAGTTTTTCCCCAATTTCCGAAGACGTTTCTTTGTGAATTCCCGGAGACGTTTCTGCGCGAATTCCCGGAGAAGTTTCTTTGCGAATTCCTGGAGAAGTTTTTCCCCAATTCCCGAAGAAGTTTCTTTGCGAATTCCTGGAGAAGTTTCTTTGCGAATTCCTGGAGAAGTTTCTTTGCGAATTCCCGAAGAAGTTTCTTTGCGAATTTCCGGAGAAGTTTCTTTACGAATTCCCGGAGAAGTTTCTGTGCGAATTCCCGGAGAAGTTTCTTTGCGAATTTCCGGAGAGGTTTCTTTGCAAATTTCCGGAGAAGTTCCTATGCTAATTCCCGGAGAATTTTCTTTGTGAATTCCCGGAGAAGTTTTTTCCTAATTCCCGGGGAAGTTTCTTTGCAAATTCCCGGAGAAGTATCTGTGCGAATTCCCGTAGAAGTTTCTTTGCGAATTTCCGGAGAAGTTTCTATGCGAATTCCTGGAGAAGTTTCTGTTCTAATTCCCGGAGAAGTTCCTTTGCTAATTCCCTGAGAATTTTCTTTGTGAATTCCCGGAGAAGTTCCTTTGCTAATTCCCTGAGAATTTTCTTTGTGAATTCCCGGAGAAATTTCTTTGCCAATTCCTTGAGAAACTTCTTTGCAAATTTCCGGGGAAGTTACTCCTTAGAATTCCCGGAGAAATTTCTTTGCCAATTCCCGGAGAAACTTCTTTTCAAATTCCCGGAAAAATTTCTTTGCAAATTCCCGGAGAAATTCCTTTTCAAATTCCCGCTGAAGTTTCTTGGCAGATTCCCGGCGAAGTTTTTTCTTCAAATCATAGAGTAGTTTCTTAGCACAAATCCCGGTGATTTTCTTTTCCGCGGAAGTTTCCCCCAAAGTATCTTTAGAAATTCCTCAAGAAGTTTCTTTCAAAATTCTTGGCGAAATTTCGTTGGTATATTTCTTCACAAACTAGTACTCTATGTCAGATTCTCAAACCCCAAATTGTAATTTGTAGAGGTGGGGGGGGGGGGCATACAGAGTACAATACTAGTAAAGGTACCCGTCTTACGAACGGGTTAGTGGTGAATAAAAAATGAAGCATAAATATGAGCCCCAAATTGTATTTGTAATATAATTATGTTATGTACATGTATTGTATGTGCAGACATGTGTACACATATTATTGTGTTTGTCGGGACCGGGTGTTTGATATTTATGTGTATGTAATTTTGACATTTTAGCACATCCGGTGTATGAAAAGGGAATAATTTGTTGGTGTGACCCTGTAGATAGTATTTGACATGTGGATGTATATTTGACGTGTTGGTACGGCGTGTGTAGTGTAGTTGTAGGAATGATAATAATGTGTAGTGGAACATACAGGTCTATGAAAAGTCTAACATAACGCAAGTATAACGAAAGAAGATCATAAGGGAAAGAGAGTGGAAGTTAAAAACTTGAAGCAACAGCAGCAGATGCAGAATTGAGAAAAGAAGGCAACTCTCCTACTCTGACGATGATGGTGACTACATAGTGTTGTTGAGTCCTGAACTGCACCGTGTAATTCTGGCTGCCCTGCTCCACTACTACCAACCAACTGCACACACACATAGATACACACACTCCGACGACATACACAGTTGGTTCGTTTAGTAGTCAAGTTCAGTTTAGTAGAGTTCTTCGTTCGTTCGTTCGTTCTTCAGTCACTCTGTCCAATTGAACGAACGAAGCCAAAGTTCTCCGTGCACCGTGCACAGCTTTATTGATTGGACACGTTGGAGATTTGGTTGCTGTTGTACGTAGTGAGTGAGTATAATAATATACTATAGCAGTGTATCTGTAGTAGTGAAAGAAATAATATATATATGAGTGAGGGAGTTAGTGGCAGTGTTACATGTTACTTACTTATTATTATATAGATAGATAGGCAGGAGTAGTAGAAGTAGTCGCTGTATGTGGCCCAGTAGGAAAGTTACGTAAATACACGGGATAGTGAATTGGAGTGAGTATCGGCTAGGATAGGGTATGTCAAGTCAAGTCATGCTTGTGTGGTGTAGTGCACGATAGAAAACGAAAGGAAACGGACGTAGAATCCGAAAGAACCGAAAGAGAAACGCATAGGGATTGAGCACGCTGTTGGTGTTGGCTGCAGGAGGATACACAAAAGAGAAACTTTGGCATTTATTGAAGGATTGCTTTGCGCTGTGGCACTGCCACTAAATTTTACACAAAAATATTATTTCGAGTGTTGAAATTAGTTGGACAGTTGAATTCATCTGGAGACTCTTGACAAACGTCAACCTCACGTTACGCAAACACAGAAGTACAAATTCGAAATTACAAATACACTTACATAACAAATAGAGAGAAAAGAGAGAGGCAAAGGGAAGGGAAGGCAACCCAAAATACGATTTTTGTGACTTGGATTCGAGCTTGGATTTACCCGAACTACTGTCTATATATAATAATAATAATATTATTATTATTATTAACATCCCTGCTGCCTCGATAATACAACTACTACGATTTTAGTAATATTAGCTAGGACGTCAAAGCGTTTCTCCGTTACTACTCAGCTCAGTTCACAAAATATACTACTAACTACATAGTAACTACATAGTAACTACATAGTAGTGCTAGATCACCTACAGATTACTAAAATATATCCAATTCTTAATTAGTACATCAAGCATAGTACAGACACACACACACTACTCGTCGATTATTAAAATAGATATTCCGATAGTTGCTACTCTGACTACAATAGGAATATCTGCTCTTCTTCTGGCCTGCCTCCTTGTTGTTACTACACGAGCGAACATTAGAGAGTATGAATGCTCCTTACGTCACCCAAAGTCACAGTTTATATTTCTGGGACGTGACGAAAACAACACCAGTCACCCAATTGGATCAACTTCCGCCTATTTGCTGATGAGTCCAGCATTGCTGGTTTGGGCAGCGGCCGTCCGGGTAGTTTCAGGAAAGTTTCTTCCAACCTATGATGGGACTGGAAACACTTCTTGAAGCTGCCAAATACCTGGAGTATAAAGCTGAGGTGGAAGCACGTGGTAAGCTATGCACATGCTTCTACTTAAAATTCCTATAGTATTAGTTCACTTCTAAATAAAAGTAATATTAGTGGCATTCATTCCTGATAATAGTAATATGACTAACATTTTAGGGATAGGTTTAATGCAAATATATTAATTATCTGCACAAGTGACAAGCATGCTTGTGCGATGCACATGTATTTTATAATTATCTATAGACCCTTGTTGTCACTGATAGTCCACTATATAGGCGTCAATTACACGGATTTCACTCAGAACATTTTTACACATCAAAATAACAATTATCTAAGCAGCAATGACTAATGGACAGAAGATAGTAAAATCAAAAACATTTAAACAATTGCTTTGAAAACAGTCTTTATCTATATTTACTCCTATAACATGTCCTATATATGCTGCAGGGCTCATTCTATTCTGTCCTCTTTGCCGTATGATGACTCTTTACGTCACGTATGTACTTACACATGCTATATCTCTACTGATATAAATGAACATTGGCTTTGCAATATGAC
The DNA here is from genome assembly GCA_019776445.1 of Tomocerus maximus. Classification (NCBI taxonomy): domain Eukaryota; kingdom Metazoa; phylum Arthropoda; class Collembola; order Entomobryomorpha; family Tomoceridae; genus Tomocerus; species Tomocerus maximus. Next base: position 14,031 of record JABASH010000352.1, read on the forward strand.
TGACATCAATTTATGAATATCTCAAAACCTACCAAGTGGAATGGCAATTCTGATCCTTCTCAACTTACCTATAGCTGCATTTTAGGCCATAGCCCAATCATATACTAACATTATGTCCTACACAATTGACAGTAAATTACTGCCGAACTATAAGATACATGGAAAATACATTCACACAGACTCTATCTATATCATTTACAGTAGAGAAGGGAATGAATAGCGATAAGGCAGTAGCCATATACTTTTTCTGTCAAAATAATGGGAATAGGCACAATTAATCTTCAAATTCTGTATTGTAATGTACATCTGAGTACCTATGTGCCACATGATAATATACTTCATGCGTAATGTAACTAGACACTCTATAATAATGTCTGCTGCATAAAACTCAAGAAATAATATGGCAATGGTAGATAGTATATGTAAGGTATACAGATACTGCCATTAATTGGATAAATGCTCCCACGGCATTGGAAGGTGTGTATACTGCAGAATTGTATAGCGCTGTATGTAATATTCTAGTGACAGACATGTATCATAGCATCCAGCTCGCAGGGACACGAGGCAGTGAGTGATCTGCTTTGTGATTTCGCTTCTGGAAAATGCAAATCTAGGATGAAGTATAGGTACTTGGCTTTATTTGGCTTGCAATAATAAAATACAATAAAAGAGATAATGCAAATGTCATTATTTAATCTGTAATTTACAGTAGGTACACGGTACACGTAGCTGTATCTGTCACTGTGCACCGTCTGCACAATATACTACAGCTTAGAACAATATTTCTGTGTCCCTGCACAAACAGATAATTATCTTAAAGGTGCTTTTAATAGGACTAAACATGCTGAAGGACTATTTCAGGCCGGACGCTATTTGATTTTAGGATAAACTGATAATCGATATTGTTTTCCATCCCAATAATCAAACAGACATACATATCTGTGGCAGTTATTGAGGCTCCTCTCCTTGACTCATCAACATAATGCTTGTATAAAAGCTTCTTGGAATCTAATCACATGCATTGCTCCTGTCTAATTTCCCTATTTGCTTTGTATGTTTGTCGATGCAACACACATACATAATTTGTAAAATTGACAAGTTTATAGACCACCTTTTGCACTAATCTTCCTGTGACCTGCACTAATTTAGGAGATAGGAATCAGATAATAACCAATTAAGCGTCTAATAACATTTCCAATTTTACTGGATTGGAAGTTCTATTAGAGCTATCAAAACAGCGTAATTATATTAAATGCAGGGTTATCGTTCGTGAAACAAAGCAAAGCAATAAAACTAACAAACAAGCTTTAATGCTCCAAGTATTTTTACATTCGGTATTAATATTTTAATTAGGACTGATTAATGAAACTTCCGTCATTACTCATTAGCCATAACTCTTAGAATAGGTACAAGGTGTGGCGTATTGAATATTAAAACTATGTGGATATCTGATTTTGCGTTCTGGCAACCACCTCTCTTAATAAAAATGTGCAATGGATTTGCAAAGACACTTGTAGAGGAACTAAATGTGAATCCAAGCAATGTATGTTACTAAAATATTACGGAAGACTTCTTTGTGTCATGTCAAATGACGACTGTCAATATTCCTTTGATGCACATTGTTGGTTTTTATGGCAGGGGTGTATGCAGTATATGCAGTACATTTGTGTTTTATTAAAGTATGGCCATGTGAATACAGATTTCGTGATCTCATAAAATCCCTGATTTCATAGAAAACCATAACCTCCCAGTATGCAATACATTTTACATGCATCCTTATAATTAAATGCATGTTTTATTTGCAAACCATTACTACGAGGAATAATTTAACTGATTGTAGGAGGAACACTATTTAACTGCTATTTTCTATACCTAGGAACATAAAGTGCGGAAAACAAAGATAGTTAATTACTTTATGTTAGTCGTAGTCCGTAGTAAACGGAAATAGTCGAGTGATGTAATAAAATGCACGTGGCCATTTCCATCCCGCCCGTCCATTTTCCTTGACTAATGGGCACTGAGCAGTTATTCAACAAAATAAATCAAAACTCATGCTACAAAAACATAACGACTAATTATTAAGCTAAGGAAATAAGCTTATTAGTAGTTATTTATGTTTATGTATATTTAAGACCTATTTAATGTCGGAAGACGGAGGCATATTTATTGATTATTGAGTCATTGATGAAATTTACAGCAGGCATGGGCTACCATTAATGCTAAAATAAGTTTATCTCAATTCTCATTAGGGTATATATAAGAAATCTGAATTTTGTAGACTTAGATAGACCAGCAGAGTCTAATCCTCCTATTGTCTCTAAGAATACTTGAACAGATATGTCATCTAATTTAAGACTCGTAGAACCTTGAATGATATTTTTATGCACAAAAGTTCTAATATTTCTAGGACTGGTGTCAATCAGGCTTATAATTCAGTTGTGTGCCACGTTACTCCTAAAAATGTACTTTCTGGTGTGATTATGTACATGGATATGTCCTATTATGTAGGTATGCATTGTGTATTAATACCAGAAACTTCGCAATGCATCTTGTATATATTGCAAATATGGTGTACCAAATGGCTGTGGATGTACCGTAAATGATATGCTAATTGTTTTTCTGTATATATTAAGTCTATTTAGTAAGTAACACCAAAATCAGTGAGGATACAGGAGCATTAGAGTGTAAATATATGTATCTGTGCAGTGTGCAGATTTAATGTAATGTGATATTACTGTGACAGTGTATAGCATAGCCATACGTTCGTGGCATACAAAATAACAATAACATCCCACCCGTGCCCTAATGACAGTACATGACATATAATAGAAATAGATAATACAATGTGCTGGCAAGGCAATGGCACTTACTTGAGCACTTCACTCGAACCATTATTATTTATTGTCATACAGTCACTCGACTCATTAAAACTATATTTCTAATTCATTCAGCACAACCACCACTGTCCAACTTAGCAAAGTCTTTAATGCAACAGTAGGTATTGCCAAAATAATCACATATCCTATATGTAACTGTAACAGGTACTGGCATAATTATAATATTATTATGGCGACTTGCTTGAGACTTCAAAAGCAAAGGGTTATTAAGTTGCAAACTGTACGAGTGTCATTTACCATTGCTTTATAATTCTTGCATTGATGCTATTAAGCTTTGCTTAACTGAGTCGTCTATGTCCATACGCTTTGGTTTCAACTCGACGTCAAAATATTTGTTACAATGTATCATTGGAATTTGATGAGGTTAGCCATGGCTGCAGTCAGAATTTGTTAAGAATTTTCAAAACATTTGCTCTAAATTGTGGGAAATTTATGTCGATTTTTAGCTTTTTTAGAAAATCTTGTTTTTGATTTCGGGAGTGGGGGCTTGAGACTTTCCCTGGTTGCGGCCATGAGTTTAGTTAATAGGTATCGATGGTAGCTCATCATCCGTTCGTTCGTATCGTACTACTTACATGTAATTGAGCATTATGCACAAAGCCTGATTATGATAACGCTGGGTGATAATAAATATGTAGTCAATTGTTCGTACTTTACTATCTCTTCGTTTGTACGTTTGTATTGGAAATGATAAAACCAAATAAAAGACGACACGAACCACAATGTGTGTAATGAGTAATGAGAGTTAGAGCCATTGGTATTAGAAGGCGTAGAATTGACTGAACTGTCCTCATGATTTCATCATGTTTTTCCGTACATCTAATATAGCATATCTATGAAACTATGAAACTATAACTACACAAACTACTAAAAGTACAAATAGGTAGCTCAGTATTTCCCTCGCTCAAATGCAGACTGTTTCAAATTACGCTTCAGTTACACGTTAAGATAAAATAGATATTAAAATGTTCTGCTGTAAATTATTACATGACGGGGGTGGTTAAAACGAGAGTTTGTTGTTGACTAAAATGCATACAAACAAGGGTCAATGTTTTATGTACTTTGCCATTTTTATAGTGCAAATAAAGAAATACCAATTTATATTGGTAATAAATGTAGGTATACTCATTAAATAGTTATATGTTCATATCTGTTGTTGTTTGAATTACATCCCCATTGATTAAGGATGACACGGGGCCTACTAAATCATTACGTAATCATTTCTTTATCCTCATCCTCAATGATATCTCTAAATAATTTGCATTCTACTATAGTAAATATTACTCAGCACACTCAGCACACTCAGCGCAAAAGTTTTAATCAAATGCACAAGCTCCCTTCAAATAAAATATAGACAACACGATATTAAGATTGGTTCTATCTATATAATTACCTCTTAACAGTTTAAAATATTTTCAAACATTCCAAAACAAACCCCAAAGTGGAAGTCATTACTTTTGGATCTATGTATGTCTTGAGGATTTGATAATTGTGTATACTTGAGTTTATACTTTACATACTCTACGCTACAATGTACATTAATTTCTTGAACAATCATGTCTTGATTGAAGATAATAGCAAAAATTTCATACTCTACTAAAAATTTGATTTGAGGAACAATGTATGTACATATACAGTTATGTGTAATAACCCCATGGGGTTCTAATCCAACTTTATATTAAAGGAGATTATTTAAGTTCGTAACAATATCCGTTCAAAGTTAATTTATTTGTTAAATAATTTTTGTAAGCTAGCGATCAAGTATAATTATAAAAATGGATCAAATTTCAAGGGAAATATTGCCAGCAAGTGACAAACCAAGAGAAAATGTTTGGGGGAGAGCCCCAGAAAATAGTAATTTTTAATACAGTGGGAGTTGCTCATTTAAAAATAATTATATGCACTTTTAGGTGCTGCAATGTAGAGCAATAAGCAAAGTGGCATCAGCTAGTCCACTTGCTCAATTCGCCCTTGCTTAGAACGTCACAAATATTGCATGTAAATAATTATATGCATAGTGGCTGTCTTCAGAATATAAAACTCCACGAGTGAATAATAAAATGAATTCTGCCGAGTGCTGAGTTCTGTTCTGACTCATTACCACGTTGCAAAGGGAAATAAACTAGAAATCTCTCATGTTTTGTTTGTCCTCGTCACGCTGATTTAACTTTTAACCATAATAATAAACAAATGTATCTATAGACAAGTAGTATACTGTTTTTCTCATAACGGACCCTTGCTATTATCACAGCCGACTTTTGTCTGGCTCTCAGTTTCGGTCCCTAATCTGAAATCTTGTAGGACCCTTCGATGTTCCGTTTCAGTTCAAGGATACTATTTCTTCAAAACTGAACACAGCAGGACTTTTGCCCCTCAGACCTTTTCACTCAGCTATTTACTACATGCCACACAAAATTAACTTATCAGGGAGAGTTCCTGTGAACCTGTTGTCCAGTATCCATAAGACTGCTACCTCAATGCTACATTGACAGCTACAGTGACAGTTAAAATATTTTATACTACTAATGACACTAATCGACTAGTGTCATTTGCAGTTTAAGATCTTAATTCCCAAGACGTAATTCGATTTCCAGCCCTCAAAGTTCACATTAGGCATGAAAAAGAGTTTCGGCCAGTTAAAGTGTCCAATTAATTGATACACATAGCCCCTCCTCCGAAATGGCTTTTAGAACTAAACGCTTTATAACTCATTTGCATATTTCATATCGGTCGATATATTCCTTGAGCTGGTCGCGTTTCATTATACGACGCACTAATTTCGCTGTTGGAATTTCAAATTCGAACAACTCAGATAAGTGCCTACATACATTCCTAATATGAACAATGAAGTATCCACATTAGTTTAATTATCTACTATATAAAATATTTCCAAAGTTTACAAGATAATTTAGTTACTAATAACTAAAATGTTCAACTTCTAAGACCATAGATTTGCATTATAGTTTCCTTAAGGATATAGTTGTATGAATTTTAATGCAGAATACTATTTTAAATATAATAATTAGATATTGTTAGTATGTGCCAAGCTAAAAAGCATGGAGGGATAGATAAGTTGACGGAGTTAAGTTAGAGTTCTGAAATTAGATTGAACACATGGAGTAGGAGGATGTTGGTTGGTGGATGTGATCTGAATAGCCTTTTAGGTTGGGGAAGTATATAGACGAGCTATTTCTACGTATTTTCCATATTGTTCTTTTCCCCTGATCTTTCTGCTGCTGCGCTGCTGAGTCTCACGGTTGTCGTTGTCGATATGTTGCGTTCAATACTCTGTCCTATGTGCATTCGCCATGTGCTTAAACTCTTCTTTCACAAAACTACGTCTACGTGCAAAACTCTGGCATGTATTATGCATAATTTTAACACGTGTACTCTCGTTCCTACACTTTTGACATTCACGACTCCCTTTTCGCAACCATGGACTCCTCTTAGGTCACTTTTGCAAAATGAGATTTTCACATCGTCAGCTTTTGCTCTAGTTAACCAACAATCCTTGCTTGTTGTTAGCTGAGAATATTTCTTTCTTATACATCAACCCTATAATATAATATCTTTTACTGACATGCATTTAGTTAGTGCATACCAGGAGGGGCATCGAATTGCTTGGTGTGCATATTTATAAAAAGACTGTTTATTTACACATGGCAGAAAAATAAACAGAATAAGAGAAGGAAAACAAATTTATTATCTTGATTTTTAATCAATATCAGATATCGTTAGCGTCAAAGAAAAGTCTGTGAATGTGTAGCCTGAGATTGTAAACTATTTTAAGGCTTTTATATTTTGAGATGTTAAGTTAGGGACGGATGCATCGGTGTGTGTTTATTATTAACTTGAGTGTGTATGAGTAAATTAATATTAGAGTCGACATAATATTATATTTATTAGAGATAACTGTAGGTAATTTGGAGTAAAGCTCTGTGAATGGTCATTTTGGATGCTAAGTGGTTAATTGTAGCTAATAGAATGGAGGATTGTGGACGAGCATTTGTAGTGAGTGCATGTATTGTAGTTGTAGTAGTATGGCCAGAGATTGTGATGACGCGGGGTGAGTAGTTTACCAATCCTACACAATGAGTTAATGACCTTTGCAAATTTCCTCCAGTTCAACATGACGGTGATATTTGCCTAGTTATCCATGTGGGGTTAAACATAGGTAGGTACATTTTATACCAAAGACAGATATTTATACTTAAGCTAACAATACTGACTCTCTCTCCAGTCTCAGTTGAGCTCTGTCTTCTCCTCCACCGCATGACATTTGACTCCATCGCTTGTATGAGTTGTATGGTGTAACGCCATGCAACTTCGCAACAAATCTGCCATATTATGTCTATGTACAAATTATTTCTACAATATTCTGCCTTTCATACACTCCTTACTGTTACGATTAAGATTAGAGTCAATGCGGGTTTGCTTGCTTACTGAGCTGTTGTTATTCTTATTCTGCGTTGTAAAACCAGTTAGCGATTTTGTGCAACTTATCACATGCTCAACTTTAATTTGGCCACTCAGCCTCTACTACGTAGATCTTTTACTACATTGCTTATGCATCACTTTCCATCAGCCACTACTGCTAATGCTCTCAGTTTAAGGTGCGTTAGTAATGAGTGCAGGCGTCTATTGCAATAACTTATATCAGCTTCACCAATTTGGATTCATCCTAAAAAATTCACTTTTACCTGACATTCTGTCCAGGAGGGTCAGAACGGTCAAGTTTACCAAACTTCTTTTAGTAGGTACTTAGCAAAGGCTTCCTAAATGAATCCTGCCAAAAAGTCTTTTTTGAAATATATTCACTATAACCTTTACAGCTCGAAATTGTAATAAGTTTGATCCTACGGACCCTCCGGGTTGGTTAATCTAAATTTTGAAACTTCAAACGTTCGAATTGACAAAGAATTTGTCGAGTTATTTTGGAATAACTGGAGTAGGAAAGCAGATGTATTAGCAGAGCAACCAGAGACGCACCTTAAGCACAACTACATAAGTACATGCAAATACATGGCCGTAATAAATAGCATGGCACATCCTTGCACACGTTCCATGACCCCACAACACCCTCAATGCAGCACGTTACATTCAACCACACTTTTATATACTTTTACCCATACTTGCAGAATGTTCAAAATACTCTTAATTTTTTGACCATCTAAGAAAAAAGGTTTTCGCTAAGTACGTAGAACAATTTGCTTTATCGCTATGTGAAAAGTACACGTCGCTTCCTTATGATTTACAATAGCCATGCAGCATATTATGCCTCGTGCTAATAAAATAATGTTCACCTACGCAGTAAGTTATCGCAAGATAATTTGTGCTTTTAAAGATTGATAGAATTTAAATTCTTAAATTCCGAAAAACCACAATTGAAATGACATTGACCCTTAACATCGCCTTAAAATAGCTTGAATATACAGCGTAGGATTAGGTAGGAGTAAACAAAGTGTCAACTATGAAGTGCCTGTCAATAAACTTTTATTCGCGCAACTTGTGATCTGTCAAAATTTAGGTACCATATTTATTTAGTTGGGCTTTAAAGACTTACACTTATCAAAGCTACATACACCCACAGACTTTCACCATTTATCTAAAATGGTATTTTTATTTCAATATGCTTCCTTTAAGTTTAAATAATTAACTGGCAGTTAAGTCAGGTCCTATTGCATTGAGTTTCCTGCATTCCATGGCTGTTTTAATTTGTCCAAATTATTATTCGTCAATAGTGTACATAAGTAAAATACACTACTTAAAAGTGAATACCTAATTATATCTATTTCAAACCGTTATGGCTCTGCACGTCTAGTTTTGCGGCCTTCTGGTTTACTTGTCGCAGGTTAAAATGATAATTCATGCTATGAAGCTGTAAAACATTTATATTTATAAACAATGTGATTGCTGTAGGATACATTCTATAATCGCAATGTATGTATAGGTATGGGAAATAAACAAATTGCGTAACGTAAAAATAATATACCTACATAATTATATTAGCTATACTAATTATTGATTGACCTCCTATATTGATATCCCGTAATCACATATGAAGTATTAATACGCTTTATTCACACACACACATCTATATTAAATATAATACATTGTGTTAATAACCACAATAGTAATTAAACGGAATAAGTTTTGTAATTAGGATTAATATGATTTTAATATTTGCCGAATATTTGTTGTTTCTAAATGGGCTGGATTTTTTATTAAACGTGTATTAGAGAATGAAAAGGTCACGAGGCACGAGTGCATACATTAAAAGAGTTGTGGACATCGAAAATCAATATTTGCACAACTAACAGTATATAAATATATGTTTGTTGGATACATAAGGTCAACGATTGAAACTGCATAATCCTTAATTATGATGAAAGCCAATTATAATTCTAGTTTATTATAGGATAACAATCTAATTAAAAAATAGTTTGAGTGTCACATTTATTGTGTTATATATCAAGTAAATTTCAAGTGTGAGATTTTCATGTAATTTGTTGTTTGTTCACATAATTAGCGTGCGATTTTTAATGGCAGTATATCTTGAGTGACAGTAGTAATATAATTAGCAGTTTCTTTCGCTATAAGACATTTATGTTAATGGCTATTGAAAAGGCACTGTAAGCCCACACTCTTCGGAGATATGTGTTTGTAAAAGTAAATGATGTCAGAATTTCGGCTTTTTAAACAAAATATTCTTAAACAAAGAGATTTTTATAATGAATGGTGAGTCACATTTATAAGTAGGTACCATTTTCTGTGGTTACAGCATCCACCCTGATAGAATTAAATCTTTACTGAACACCTGTCAATTATAAATTGATTTATAGACGGGGTAAGGCTTGATTATTATTTAAGGCAATTCCTCTAGTAAAAATGATGTAGTCGACATGGAATGTAATGTCGAGGGGGAACGTGAGGCACAGTAAGTAAATAATTTGCGTAGGCAATTAGAAAACGAGAACAATTAGTATTTGGAAAGAGACGTTTGTTGGTGTGATGAAAGCAGGTTTCACTTTCACTCCAATATAGATTTATGTTTCAATGAAAATGGTAAGGACAGATTAATAAATGGTTAATAGAAAAATCAAGGGCATTTTTTGAAATGTTATTGGAATGTATGAATAAAATGCAGGGTTAGTAATAAACGTAAATTGAAATCCCCAAGTGTAATTTAGACCCGCCCAGCTCATCAAACATTGATTTCAAGCGTTTTCCAAATGAATGCGCACGAGCAAGATTTTTTATTAGTGCTTTAGAGCATTGTTGATCTTGAATACATCATCAGAATGATGATGCATGTGCTTTTCTGTCCTGCTCTAGCTGTGGATTTCCTAATATTAACGTTTTTGCCACTTTTATCTTCAATGTGCGCTGAGATTTCGTGTCTCATACAATCTAACATATAACGTATTGGCATTATGTGTATTGTGTATTCGGTTGCATTCACGAGAACAAGTTCAAGGCCAGATTCACGTGAGTTATATATTATTTTATAACACTGCTGCTCCTCATGCTCACGTTGGCTCATCCTCACTCTGATTCTGACTCGGTCGGATCGGAGCCATACATACGATAATAATATATCAGCCATACTGTATACCCTAAACTCGCTATCGCATGATTCTCTATCCAACACTCTATAATATATACCGCTTTAAGTTTTAACTTTTAAAATTGCCATTTTTTCCTGAGCGATGTGTCTAATCTAATCTTTAAGCTCTTAGATAATCCTGAAAAAATAAACCATTTACCCTAATAATAATAATATTATTATTAAAAACTCTTTAGCAAACACAATCTGTCCACATGTAATATATACTCTTATATTATTTTTGACAGCCACATAAATAGATGAAACTTGAGATGTGAGATGGAAGTTTTCGGAACGATTAGTAAAATGAAAGATGTTATGAAATGCTATAATTATAACCTCTGGATATTTTTAATCATATTTGAGTTAAATTACCCAGTGTGCACAATTAAAATGTCTCAGTTCCACCTTATGACCTTAACTTAAGTCAATTGCAAGATAACTGCTCAATTTTACACACACCAAAGCTTTATGTAATTGACATTAGTCTTGGACGCTTGGCTTTTTGAAAATATTCTTATCGGTATTGGGACCTAAAAATGTAGCTAAGCATTCCAAAATCCGAATATTGTTAGCAGAATTCTTTCTGACATTAGAAAAGCGATTAAATTGGTAGAGCAACATTTGCATTATGTATAAAATGTACCTATGTGTTGCGTAGTAAGATCTATAAAGTAGGTATGCTGCAATAATGATATACATAGAATGAAAAACCAGGCTGGAGGAACTTGAATAGGTACACTTGGACATTAACTAAAGTTGTTTGTTAAAAATGATTATTTTTTGTTTGTAGGTGAGAAAGGATTCCCTGATTTGCCTAGCAATGGTACGTCCTCAGTTCCACTACCGACTACCAGTCATAATAATGGATTCGTCAATCACGGAGTCGTCCCGAATGGAATTCACTATTTGTCACAGGCTGCTTTCAAAAGCCATCATACCAATACCTCACCAAGCCTCCCAAGAGTACCTGAACCAGTGAATGGTTTCAAAATATCGCCAGACCATTCCTATCGTCGCATCAATCAAATTAACCAGTCGCCAACTTTCGATTTCAATGGAGGGACCAATCGGATCACAAAAAAGTATACAATCTCATCAATAACTTCCTTTTCCACACTTCATTTACAATCCCAACTCAAATGCTCATTACATTTAGAGTCGTAGTGCACTAACACTCTACTAGCAATGTAGATAGTAATGCAACGATGAATTATTTATTATTGGAATATATTACACCTCTTTGAATTAAATTGTATTGTTTCCGAAATTAATGTTCCCTGGTTTTCATATTAAAGTAATAATACCAGTCTCAACAACAACCGAAATTCTGGAACTCGAGAGGTTCACAATAAATTGGAGAAGAATCGGAGAGCACATCTAAAGGAATGTTTTGAACTCCTAAAGAGCCAGCTCCCTGCATTCGAGGACCGAAAGATCTCAAACTTGGCTATACTGAGAAGTTCCCTCCGACATATACAGGTATATATTAATGTTCTGTCTATAAATACACATATCTTATATATTATCTCTATAGTGCTACATAATATTTTAAAAACACATTTAAAAGGCATTTAGTTTAACACAAAATCTATTTATGGTATCAACATCCTCATTGCTCTGTTTTATATTCCGAAAAATGGCAAATTAAAAAGCAGTGCTCAAATCTATGCTCTTTTAGAAAATCAGGATGAAGACTAAAAGAAATTTTATTTGATATTTCCTCGATATTTAATGGACCATTCTGAAACCAATCCTCATTTGCTTTTGTCGAATCAAATGAGAAAAAAAATGTTTTTGCCTTCAACACTGAGTTGGGGATGTAATTTCATGGCAATATCTCTAAAATGTTTTGCCGATGAAGTTAATGTATCTATAGAATGATTATATAAGACGAAACTCATTTTATTTTTCAGTTAAGATCCTAGAAATACATTTTATAGAAGGGGAATTCAAAGTCACAGAATAGTAACTACTAATAATCTTGCAAACATATATAACAAATCGACTTTCCTATTCCGTAACAACTTTGCCATACTTTTGTGCATGGCTTACAGTTACTTTTACGTGTATGATTCCAGCAAATATAAATTGTAGCCAGGATGACTCGCGGTGGAATTTACATTGAAAAAATTTATTGGCATATAAAATGAAACTTTTTATGCCGGAATGGGAAATAAATTTGCTAATGATCGTTTGTTAGGTGCTTACGATGACTATAGGTGTTGTTTGTATAGCTGGGTCATATAACCTACCTGTGATAATAATACAGTACTACTTGCAAAAAATATTGTAATAAAGAGCATAGTGAGACAGCGTGAATATGTTTAGTCAGTTTAGTATGCAAACTTGTTTTCGTTAAAATTCGATCTGTTGACTAAATCTTAGGGCTATAAGGAAAGATCAATATCTAATCCTAATTCTCCACCTCGCTTGTATTATTGCATTAGATGAGACGGTTATTGATTTTTAAACGTCAGGAGTCAGCAGTACATAATATATGTGCTCAACAGTGTTTCGTTTCTGAAAAATAATATGGATTCGTCCAACTGAAATTGAACGTGTACAACTATATTTTATTTTATTTAGACAAAATTGAGAAATCACAGAAATAATCCCAATTGTTTTAAAAATCTGCCATATTTTATCTAAATGACATTTTGTGCTAACTTTTTTACAAAAATTTCAATCGAAAAAGGTTTTCATATAAATTTTTTGACTTTGACCCATGTTGTTCTGAAAAGTGTTATAGCATGTAGAATATTTAGTCCCTTGTACAATTCCACTATATTAAATAGTAGATTTTCGACCCCTGAGTATACCTGCGAGATTATAAAGGATTGTAGAAAACAATATTATAGTAGGTTACCAAACCAAAATCTAGGGATGACTTCGGTGCTTGGTTTACGTAGTAGTCTTTAGGATCGAGGAGACGAAGGTTATCTGTGGTGGAGATGGAGGAAAATGTTCTTGAAAAGTCTTGATTTGGAGGGAAATTCTGCGAAATCCTTCACATCCCAGCGGCATATAAAATTCGCAATGGCATCACAAGTATTCTTTGATTATTATGGAGATGAAATTCTTTGTGATAGTCTGATCATATTTGAGTGTAGATCAAAACTCGTTAAATGGAAATTGGGCTCTTTAATACGTGAAGATGGAGTCTGAAAGAAAGAGTTAAAACGCCGTCTCAGTCCACATGTCGAGTTTGTCGAGGAGTATATATACTAGTTAGGTATTATCTATTGACTTTCTTGCCAACACACCTACTCCACTAGGCTTTTAGGCTATAGCTTTGATCATCACATGGCTACATGTGCCAGTCTCCACACTACTTACTACTCCATGTCCTGTCATTCCCAATCCAATGAACCTAAAAATTCTAGAAGTCGACGCATATAGTTTATACATACATGCCATCATATATACATGGAACTTGGCAAAGATTTTCTGCATTTTATCTCTTTCGATAGATTCTGATATTTTTTTGTATTTAATTAGTAGAATATTGTTGCTCTTTGCTCCAATTGATCCCTTCAAGTGACTCCAACACTAGACCCTAATAGTCCATTGTCTATTCAGGCATTTTAGTGTCCTGAATGCTCTTTTTATTCAAATTAAAGTATACCTACTAAAATTTCGTAGCCTGGCGTCACTAGGATTTTAGTTAAAATGCAGTAATGACCGAGAGATAGTTGACGTAAGTAAATCCCTTGAGTTATGTAAATGTAACTACGGTGATGCAATGAACAAACAAATGGGATGGAAATGTTCTGTGTAGCGCTATGATTTCGTGGATTGCATGAAGTTGGTTGTTTTGTGGAGACTTGAAAGTGTGACATCTCTAAAATTGAAAGTCAGAGGATGTGCAGAAATGGGACTGACCTACGCCGACTGCTTTTAGCATCTACATAAATTTAAGGGTCGTATGAGAATGGACACTGTTGATGACTGTTGACTCGTCTTGCCAAGCGAATGTATGTAGAGATGTAATTGATCGTTCATTGTCTCCCTTTCAGGCGGGTTAAAAAGTAGTTTTACCGGTTTTAGTTTTTGTCTTAAATGTTCTTATACTGCGTACAATTTAACGTCTATGCTTGAGTACGTGGCCTGACTGGGTCTGACTGGACTTGTTGTGTTGTTGTGGTCATGCCGCAGCAGGGCTGGGAATTACATTTATATATAATCGAAATGTTCTCGACATGTGCTTACTCTACTGGAAATTCGACTTCGACCTCTCGTTCCTGTTTGCACTTGGTCTGTTCTGGCTCTATAGCTATGCAATGTGGATGAGCCCAATAGTCCCTCTCCATGCTTTCCCAAAGAAATATCTTTTTTAATTCCCTCTCCAGCTTCGTAATTTAGAAATTTTTGCAAACTCTCTGCGTACATGTGCTGTGTACATGTGCTTGGCACAGAGCCTTTTAAATTGGGCTCTAGTAGCCATGTACAGTGTGACTGGTTTATGCGGAATGGCATAATAAATATAATCTATTTAGCAAGCTAAAATTGTTGTTGGCTCAAGCACACTCATGTAAATATTTTTATAATTCCTTCTTGAGGTTTACTAGTCTACGTTGCGATTTAAAGATCTTATGCTCACTGACCTTTTCCTGTGGAACTTGACCACCCATCTGTACTTGCAATTAATTCTATGTAAATGTTAATTGCCATATTACAGCGAAACTACTGATGAGCAAAGATGTTCTAAATTATAGTATGCACTATGTGGAATACAAATTATGTCTTTCAGGTAAATGCGATGTCATTATTACCTTTAAGACAAACATTATTTCAGCTATGTACTTTACACATTTCTAATTCCTACATTCTTGGCGGATTATGCAGATAGCACCAGAGAATAATTTCTGCATAAACTTCCCTATTTTTTAATTTGTGAATTTGCATATGCAATTAAGGTATATTCAATGCAAATGATGTCTTTTGCTGCTAGTTCTGCAGTTGCACAGTAATTATGATTAATATTGAGCCTACTACTCTGGTCAGACAGGACATAGCAAAAGGTTGCAAATTGAGTGGGTGTTGTTGATTAAAGATTCCCTGCGTACCCTGCAAGTGGGCACAATGCAAAAGCTTATGTATGGGTGCAGGTTAGAATGGCAATGACGATGTGACCATGTGATTTTTGTGTGAATATGTGCAGACTCTTCTACTATAAGGGTTTGTAGCGTTAAAATATTAACTCACGTGATGAATTTCCTTTTCTATAGACGCTGAAAAGGAAAGAGCGTGAGTATGAGCACGAAATGGAACGACTGGCACGTGAAAAAATTGCACTGCAGCAAAGGCTATCAACATTGAAGAAAGATATGCTTGGAAAATGGGATCACCTAGACTGGCGGGCTATGATTCCAGAAGATTTAGATGTGGACATTGAAGGACACAATGGATCAGCAATTGATACCCTTTCTTCGGAGCCGCTGGAAAATCATAGGTCTTCTGAATCTGAGCCAAACAGTCCCTCCGAAGCAACACAGCCGCCCAAAAAGAATGACATGGAGCTTGAGGAATCCAGTGATTCTCAATATCCGCTGTCGCTAACAGTAAACAACTGCCATATAGGTACAATATAGAATTTAGACTCGGGCATCATAAACTACCTTTAAATAGCAATAATATAGCTAGAGTCTTCAGGGCTATGGGAAAATGATGATTGCTAATTATCTATTTCTGTCCCTTTCAGGAGAGAACAATTCAACAAAGAAGCTATTCGGCACTGTAAATGGAATAAATGGAATTTCAAGCACAGGTCCTATTAGCCTAGTGACCACCAGTAAACTCAGCTCTTCTCCTCTGGCGGCCATCACTGTTGAAAAAACAGCCAACTCTCCTATTGGTGAGTGTCTTCATGTCATCTTTAACCGATTTATTTGTATTCAATCCGTCTAATCAAATCTGTCTCCATGACAGACCACCAAGTGCTACTACTTGTACATTAAATACTTGAGAAATAGAATTAAAGATATTTCTTCCACATACGCAGCATTTTCCATAAGTCTTAAGTTTCTCCGTCCTTTTCAAGCTACAGTGTATACAATAATATCGATCAATAAGTAGTAGGTATTCATTCAACCTAATTTTGTATACCGTTCTGTAACCATATCCTCTTACATATATACAGATATAAGTTAACGTACAGGAAAGGAAATTGAGATACGTTTTAATAATTTTGCGGATGATTTCAATTTCTACGAATCATCATGAAAATATGCAATTTGAAATGAAGACAATCCAATCCAAAGTAGTTGTTGAGGGCAGATTAGTTTTTTGTGTATTGAACAAGTCGATATAAGTTTGCAACTTGAAGTTAGTTTAGTTGCTTAACTGAAGTATAGGTATAACCAATGATTGTGGGTATACAATGTTATCATTTTTATTTCATGGGGACACGGATGCAGACTTTGGATATATAATTCAGGGATTCGATGCATAGCTAATGTATGTAGTTTGGTATGGAAGGGGATTTTCATTAGATTTTTTGTTTTATTTTCAGGAGGTGCAAGTTATGTAAATAATACTTCCGGAAAAGGGTTCTCAGTGCTGAACAATTCGACTGTGGCGGTCAATTCGAAAATAGAAATTGGTCAGTATTACGACGACGAAAAGATGTGTAAATGACAAGTCTAGTCTGTTAATTCGATTATTAAGGAATATCAAGCATTCTGTCTACAAACTGCAGTTACTGCATACCTACCTACACATACTACAATAATAACTACACTAATATGTCCTATATACTACAACTGAAAAGTATCTAAAAAGAATATTGTAATTTTCCCGGTACAACATCAAAACGATATCCAAAGGAAGCAAGAAGGTGTAGAAAGTTAACTGTAAATAATACACATCTGAATTTCTTGGAAATGAAGACAAAAAAGCGGAGATAATGTTTGCAAGTAGGTAATAAAAATTGGAGGGGCAAACAAAAATAAATGAGCATGAAAACAAAGGGAATTTAGTACATGACTGTACTGTAATTCGACTCTCCTGTATAAGTCCTCAATGTCTGAGGATGAAAATATCAAATTAAAAAAATCTCAATCCGCTGGTTGTACAGTGCAGAAATAATTACTCATCTTATCTATTTCCTATTTGCAAATGCAAGTGTAAGTATGAAGTCTACATACTAACTAATAGCTGCAATTTTTCTCATTTTTATTTGGTGCTTTATTTATTTGTGTAAGGTACAATGGTAGAAGTACAGTACATGTTCAGTTGTTGCTGGCTGGTACGAAAACGAATAGTGTAGCTACCCAGAAATTGGCCAATTTTGAACTTTGGACTAAGACAAAAAAGGCCTGATGCTATACAAATACAAAATCGTGTTGATGGCAAAATCAGGGCATAACAATTTCAACGCGTTTCAATATATCTTTTCGTATAATAGTTACCAACAACAGACTAAACTTACTGCTCTCAATTAATAGGGCTAATTTATTAATCATTTAAAAATACTTTTTCTTTTTGCATGGAATATCACTTATACATGATAGCAACTATGATAATGTTATATCATAAATATAAGTATATGTACATTTAGGAAATTGTATATACCAGATGCACTCCAATGAGTAGATATAATGTGATTAAGTACCTCTCGTCTCTCCCCAAAAATAATCTGAAGCACTTGACGACATAATAAATAAGAATACGAGTAGCCCTGCTCCTGTTAAATATTTATTTTCTCAAGCCATTAAGAACAAATCGGTGCAATGTTTCCATCATCCATGGTTTCGGAAGAAAGCTATTCTGAAACTATTGGGGAGGAACAGTGGAAAAAGTGAAAAAGTTGAGGAAGTGCTCTGGGAGATTTAATTTATCAGTGCAATTGCAATTCCCAGCGGCAAAGAGAATTTTTTAAGGACCCTTCGGCCTGTTCGTGGAATACAATTCATTCCGCAGCCCCCAAGATTTATCTCTATTGTAGTGTATTAATAATATTAGAAAAATCTCTGTATTATGTCAGTGGACTATAGATTTTAAAGCAACCAAAACAAATCTGATTTGTTGACGCAAAACTGTGGTATTTCAGATGAACTGACAAGTTAAGATTATCAGATCCTCGGTATGTAGTTACAGTTTACGATTACGATATGTACACTGTCCTGTACTGAACATTATTGTAGTAGGTATTATACTTAATATGCAAATTGTTGTTTGAGTTCTGATTATACGATATTGTTCTGTCAGGCTTCCAATGCCCACTCCCTGGCTCCCTCTCCTTTTCTCTCACCTACAAATATTTTTAAAGGAGCCCCTTGCCAGGGTGGAGTGTGGGAAGCAGTCGTGACGATAGTCGACGAAGTAGTAGATCTCAAATAACAATTTGTATATCGTCAAAATCAGCTATTTGTGTGGATTTGTTTAGTGATGACATTAAAGCATTTAAAATCGGTGGACAAAATGTATGCTTAAGTGTGAGAATGTACAGATGTGTACCTACGGCTTAAGGACTAGCAAATAATATTCTAGCCATAAGTACTGTATGTATCCATAAATAATTACTACTATTACCACCACAAAAGATCATTTACCGTTTTGTATAGGTGATATTACGCGTAATAATATTATTATTAAGTAAGTCTAATATTTACATACATGTAGGTATATTATTATGTAATAGCCGTTTTGGGTGGCTGGTATTCCACGTGCAACCGGAGGATTTCCGCAGAGACGAGACGGCGTGTAATGATGTCACATCATTTTCAGCTTTTGGGTTGCAACCTCTTCTCGGGTCCATTTACTCTCACACCACCAACTAATGCTAAAACTCTCATAACCATTATTGTGGGTACCTCTTGTCTACTTACAATAAGTATTCATGATGCATTGCAAATAAAAACATGAAACAGTCATATTCAGAACAATACCAATCCAATTATATTGTACAAAAGTATGTAATATAGTAAGTCTAGTAATCAACAACAAAAATACCTATGTAAATCTAACTAACCATAAGTTCATGTAGGTAGACAATGAAAATAATGTTTCGGGGACTCTTTTTTCGTGTCAAACATTATTGGGAAATGGAACTCATTCTTAGAAGAGAGGGAGATAACAATGAACAGGACAGAGAGTCAGACAGACCAAACCTCAACTGACTACTTAATTATTGTTACTAACAATTGTGCACTAACTAAGCTCGTCCGCATCCTCTTAATAAATAATCTAAGGTGTCTGCCCTGAGCTCTCAGTCTCATCTCTCTATCTCGGCGTCTTCTGTCTGTACTTGGAAATCCTAACAAATGGTAGATACAGACTAAACGATATTAAATAAGAGCAAGAGTGTTGAACCCGAGGCTGTGTTGAAGGTGATGATGATAACGAATCCTAATAAGATATTAGAGATTCTGTAAAAGCTGTAAGTTTAACGTATAGAACCACATTGGATTTGTAAACATTTAAGGCTTCTCTATATTCAACCAGAGGAGTCAAATAGATTGACTGACATGACTGATTGAATGGTTATGGTGTAATAATATGTATGATGCAGATAAAATTATGTATGTTCGTAGTGAATGTCTGTTAAATGTACAAGGAGAGAAAAAAGAAAAATCTGTGATTTATATGTGTCTGTCGCTTTATTGTCCCTTCCTTGTTTTTTTAGAAATCGTGTACAGAATCATTCAGTTTTTCAATAGTTATATAAAAACAAAATGTTCTAATCATCGTCATATCCTACTCTATTTTTAGCATTTGTTTCCGGCAATTCCACCCATCATCAGTTCTATGATGCTAATTGCTAATAATATTTACTAGACTCTATGTACTTCCAGATAGATAGACTCTCTCTAGCATTTTTACCAATTTTTGCATTCAATTAATTTTAATGAGAGTCTTTTTCCTCTTTATAGTATTCCGGATTCATTCATTCCCTACAAAACTTTTCTTTAACCAGATACTACTATATCGAAGCATATTATATCATTAGTAGGGTATTAGACATAAATCATGTCAACATCAAATAACTAACCTACCTTCAGTAAACTGAGACCATCCTATCGAATTATATAAAACCATACGAGTACGTAACCTAACTGCCAATTATAATTCTGTGGAATACAATAATGGCAGATCTTATTTCATTCCCTGGAAAACCATGGCCTTACATAATGACAAACAACTTGTAGGATGCATTCTGTTCATTCATACCGATTCACATTTTATCAACATGCTTATCTCATCCATCAAACTTTTTCGTTCATCGATAGAAACTAAACCATCCATGTTGACATTAGACAAAAGTTTGCACAAGTGTACACATTATGTTTTTATGAGCATTTCAAACGTCATTCTTGTCATTAGCATTTTCAACAAAGTACATCAACATCAAAATGTTTCAGTTCCAAATTGCATATTAAATTTTATTTCGCTACACAGGCTGCTGTTTGTCCCATAATTTAAGGCACATACTCACATACCTCAATAGCACTTCAACATCCATTATCTAATTGTATTCATTTTTCCAGATGACGACCAAGAATTTCCGCCTCAAAATCGAAATACTGAAATCCTATTGTTATAGTATTTTGTTTTTCATTTTGGAATCTCATGTCCACATATGCAGTACCTACCTCAAGATACGCCATTTAACATACCATAGTTGCTTAAAATGCAGTTCCAATTTTATGATCAAGTTGTTCCTAATTTCGAACTTCTGCCTTCGACTATGCAATATTCAAGTGTAACCACTACGAGTACTGTACACTCTGGATCAAATGGAAACACCACAGGAAATGAAAAGGAATTTAAATCTAAGAAATTAATGCCAGTTTTAAACTTCATTTTCTGTGTTAAAGATCAGGACCGCGTCAAATTGAAAAAAAAGTATTCACATTGAATGAGTTGTAATAGAGGAACAGTGCCAATAGTACATGAATGACCGAAATTGGTAGTTCGTATATTAGGGTGAATGTTTCCAGCAAGTATTTTATTTCAGTTCAATCAAACAACTAATTACTATAAAATGTTGAATTGAATACATAAAGAATTATGAAATTAAATAAGAAGCGTGGCTCAGTAATTTATTACCTACACATGATGTAACCAGCAAGAAGTTTAGTGGTCGTTTACTCCTGCCAAAAGATTAAAATGATTTATGTAAGGTTTAAAATTACTTAATTCAAAAGCCAAGTATTTTTTATTTTTCACTTTTAAATTAATGGTATCAGAATTCAACACAGGATTTTTTCTGTTTCAGAAAATATTTCACAGCCCAGTATAGTGACCCTAATAGATAGAAGCTTTACACAGCAGATGAGTACAATTATATGTGGCCACTGCGTGCATAGAATTTTATTTCAGAGGATTTCGAAATGCTGTCATCCTCTTTTAGTCTATTATTTAATTAATGATATCAAAGATCTGCATATTGTTAAACTAGTTTATTCGCTCAACCTCAACTCTGTTGCTACTAGCTCACACATTTTTAAGTAATAACATAGAACATACTCAAAGTCATCAGACAAGAAACTTGTTAAAGCTTTGTCTTGCATTTTCTTTGGTGTTGGGTACTTTAAGTGGAATTATATCATCGTCGACGAAACCGTGTATCATAATATTTATAATATTCCATGTGATTGAGTAAAACGGTTACATTTTTAGCAACCCAATCAATTGACCTATGATTGCACAAAAATTTAAGAAATGAATAGGAATAACAAAAGAGTATATTCACAATCAGTTAAAAGAAAAATGGGGGGTGAACGATAGCTTAGAAAACGTGCCATCAAATCCGCCCTTTCTAAGCAATTCACATACAAAATAATACATCTTACATTGACTCCATTATTTTATGATTATGTTATGTTAAATTAAATATTATTCAAATTAAGCAATCGCTTAAGTAGCTCTTAACTCTCCGACAGCGTTCAGGTCTCGTTAATTCGTTCTTCTTTGTGATGTCCGTCTCATAACTGTGATGTAATTAAGTGCTACGCTATTATAATATAAGACATTGAATAATTATTAACAAGAAAGATACTAACATCACCGACAGGATTGAACATCTGCAAAAGTGGGATTTGCATCCACGTAAATAGCAAAGTGTGCACTTTGCTAAAACTGTTCAGTGATAATAAGTCCTTCTATCTGTCTTAAATTTAACAAATGGGTCTTTAGACACTGATCCTTAGTAAATTAACAATACCAAAAATGGCAAATCATACGGGTGGATGACTATACAAATCTTAGAAAGTAAATTAGGTATATATAAATAAATACAGATGTTCAAAACAATAGTTTGATTAGTCTTATGACGCCCGATGTGGAAGCAAATGATAAAATTGCCTACAAATGGGTTGGAAATTCCAATTTCCACCTTGGAATTCGAACTGTACAGTGACAGAAACGGTTTCAACACACGCCTAATGATCTTATAGGGAATCCTACTGCGTATGTTCAATTAACCTACTTCTACATTTAAACTTAATAACACTTTTGACTACTACTAAACTGAGTTCTTTTTACACATGTATGTATATAAACTTTGAGATACACCAGACTAAATTGATAATGTTACCGACTTTAGTATCTATAATTTGTAGTGTAGTATCTAGTTACTTACATAAGTACTAATTTTACTACATTTCATTTATGTATCACAGCAGTGCTCATATTCATGCGGATATTTCTTGTAAACGAAAAGTTTGAAAAAAAAGCAAAATGTATGAACTACACCATTACCCATTACAAATACATTGGGCAAAACAATTCTAATTATTGGGTTTCAATTTTTAAAGGGGCAATTTTTCATTTAGTAGGTATTTTACTTGAATTTACATAATTATATTTTTTATCTCTATTACAGATATATTATGCATGCACTGAAATTATTTTTATAATTCATACATAGTCATCGCTTTTGACGAATATTATTGTTATGAAAAGTTCAATTCTTGTTGTTGCACTTCGTGTTGGTTTCTCAGTTGTGGAAGTTCTAGTCTGTGGGTCGCTTTTCACTATGTTTACGAGTAAACTCCTCTGCATTCTTTATAAACTTTCGACGGTCTTTGGCGTACTCCTCTGCCAAATCAGCTCGAAGTGGATGTTCTGGCTCTGGGTCATTCACCAAAGCAACTAATGCCTGGATCACTAAAAATACACATATCCTCATAAAATAAATTTCATTGCTGTGATTATAACGAACATAGGATAAAAGATTACTGCACAGTATTCATTGCGGTTATTATTCACCAATCATTCTTCTCAGGATTCATTAGTTCCAATATCATAAATATTTTCAATTCCCTAACTAGTCTATCCACCTAGGTAGCTAAGAAATTGTTAAAGTGACAAAATATCAATAAACAGCGCTAAATCAAAAAAGACTGAAGATATGTTTAAACTTCCGAGGTTACAAAAACTGTACCTACCATTTTGAAACGTATTCTTTAGCCTTGCTTACTTCCACTAGAAAGTTAAATCTCTGTCTCAATTTTTAATGTATGCAGCCCGTTTAGTTTTTACCTCTCCCACTTGCCATTTCTTCTTTTCCCGGTTTCCAAACATTTTTGAATTTTGCATATGTATTATGTATGTATTTATCAATAGATTTTGTACAGTTGGCGTCATTAAATGTGGAACAGTGAATAGCTTACCTTGATCAGTTTTGGTTGCAGGTTTCCAATTTTCAGCACTTATGATTGGCAAGCAAACTTGACCCTTTTCATCTATGTTAGGGTGATAAATCTTTGTTTTAAAATTTATCTTTGGAGGTTTGAAGGGATATTCTGCTGGGAAGTTGATTTCAATCCGAAATGCACCTTTGTTGTAAGGAGCATTTTCCTACGGGCAACATAATTTGATTAGAAAATAAGTAATGGTATGCGATATCAGTTAATATTGTGTTGTGATACGTTGGCATCCTGTTCGGGTATCTGAAGTTATAAATAAGCGATGATCAATGAAAAGGAATATTACTTTATGCATAAAAGCAAAATCATTTTCTTATAAGATACGATTTTTGTTTTTATACCTATACTTCATGCTATCTACTAATATATCTACTAATATATCTACTAATAAAGCTGTAGGAAAAGAGACATTTTTGAAATATATTCTATAGTACTAAATACTTTTCAATCTAAATCTTTAACTTCATATTGGTCCCCCTTCAGAGTGAAGAGTGATTTAAAAATGTCGAAGAAATGTCGATAAAGGATATTTGACATTGAAAAAAGTCAATAAGCCTTAAATTCTTAGGAGGATATGAATTGTCTGATATGGTTTGTATACTTATTTATAAATCGTACTTTGAATGTGATAGAGTGATGGACTATGTGACCAAACGGGTTTTTACAAAATGCGACAGTTGCGACTGTGCGACAGTTAAGGTATGCGTCAGTGTTTTGCCTCTTTTAAAACCTAACCTAATAAAAAATGTACATGTTAAAAGTTAGGTTAACCTTAACTGTCGCACAGTCGAAATCTGTCGCATTTTGTAAATCTCCGTTGTGCTAGGTTACAGCTAGTTTATAATTACTACTATGACAAAGAAAAGATTGCTTTTTAAACCTTTTAGTTGAAAATAATAGAAAAGCAAAACAAAAAAGTATTGTGTTCCCTTGGTGTAACTCTTTTAGGCCAATCCATTTAGGCCAAAGTGGAAAATAAATTTAGGCCAAACCAGAAAATGTAAAAAGTCAATTAGGCCAAAAAAAGCGGACCCATATAAAGGTAAAAATTTGTGCGTGATGTAACGTGTATTTATGTAAGATATTGGTAGTACATAAATACATTTGGACATCTTGACGATGCAGTGTTATGACTGTATAGGTTCATACTGTAAATGGCACAAGTAGTGTATGTAATATACATAAATTATGTTGTCATCATGTCATAATGAACTGTTGGCCTATGTGTCCGCTAATTTTTGGTCTAATTGACTTTTTACATTTTCTGGTTTGGCCTAAATTGATTTTCCATTTTGGCCTAAATGGATTGGCCTAATTATCATTGAATCGTTCCCTTGTAGTTGTTATAAATATGATTTATTTGTGACATAACTGCAGTATTCAGTTATAAAAATAACAATAGGCCTTGTCTGTAACTCGGTAAGACACAATTGCAAATCGTAAATAGATCGTATTTTCCATCCATACTCGTATTGTGTACATTTTTAGCTTTTCATTGCCTGATGTAAAAATAAATACCTTCCGACCACGGCTGCGTCTTTCTAGCTAGCTTTCAGCGAGATCTCAATTTCATTTTCGATTTCTTACAAGTAACATCTTTATCAAGAGTAACATCTTTATCTTTCTTTCTGTCATTTGTAAATTTAATAACTACACTTTTCATAACTTGTATAGACCTATTTTAATACTTGTACACATGATAACAATTTTTCGGTTTGTTTGATCTTTTGTATACAAATATTTACCTTTTCCAATTTGATAACAGAGATTCAAAGTTACCAATGGCTGACCTTTTTCTAAAAAGTTTGGTACAAGATAAAATACACGTTTCTTCTGAAGACTACAGATAAGAACTGTTGAAGTTTGTAAGCATTAGCTACACACAATATATCTATAGGTACTACAGAATAGCTCTAACAAAATGTGACAGGAAATTGAATACCTAAGTCGACCTAATTAGTAGATTACGTAAAGCAGAATTGCGTCAATTACATATTTAACTTGTACTTACAGGGACAATTAAGCCTTGCCAATACAGAATATTAGCGTCATCGACAACAATATCCCGGAAAGCCCGAACTCCATTAGTCCTTAGATCTTGTAGTTCCTGTAACACAAAATAAAGTTGATAATTAATTAGTAATTTTAATTAAATTCGAAATGCACGAACAGAGTATTTCTAGACATAAATAGAATTAAAATTTTTGGTAGCATGTACCTTTTGAAGGCGACGAGTTGCTGCCATGGCTGATTGTGTAGTACAATACAATGGTTAACAAGTTAAAATTGGATTTTGAAATTGTTAATTAAACCAGTATTTACGTTCTATATGCAAGGCTGAGTGCTAAGCCGGTAACCCCTTTCTCAAACGGTACTCTAATATTTAGAAATCCATACACCGATTATAAATATAATTGAATTCCAAAAATAGCGATATATTTTTGGTCTTTTCCTCAAATTGATGCGAAAGCAAAACTATAGAGTCCCGGAGGCTACTGTGTACATGGACTGTGTGTTTTGTTTAACGAAATAGGTAAAGTTCTCGTACATTTGTATGTATGTCTCTCTTCTTGACTCTGCGAAATCTACTGTCTGTTTAACTTTAGTGTCCGTACCGTTGAACTCCCTCAGAATTTACTCATTCGATGCATCTATGGCAGATGCACCTTTTTAGCCGATAGTTCAGAGGAAGGGGCAAGACATGGCGGCAGTGGCCCGAGCCCAACGACCTTCCTACAGCTCTTTTGCTATCTCTATTATATACGACGTCTCTCTACCCTACCTTGGTCTACGTATGTATGTACATAGTACGTACGGGATTATTATTACTACCTTCTAGATTGAAAGTAATGAAAATGCAACTACGTATTGCTATTACACTTTATACGACTCTACGTTATGTATATATAAGCATAGAATTAAAATGGGCATTTGAATACTTTTGTTAATAAAGGTAACATAACGTACTCACCTAACCTCAACATGCATGATGCTAATAATATTATTGCTCCTATTACTAATGCTAAACTTGGAAAAGCTACAAGAGATCATTTACCTGGCGCATTTAATACATTTGCAAAAACTAACAATGATATCATGGAATATAGACAGTCACGCTTCTGCAATTTCTTTTGTGCGGAGATTCGACCCAATACTCTGTTCTACGGTTTATCTCTATTACTATACAGCAGTTCCCACTTTTTATAGTGTGAAGATACAGTTATATGCCAAGTCTACAGCAGGGAAAAGTGACGATAAGAGAATATTTTATGTTCCCTCACAGAAAACTCTCTAATACGAAGGAAACGTTCACAAACAATGCCAAAAATTACGAGATTTCTGGTATTAACCTCGAATATCTATAATATGCGCATCATTTAATTCAAACTTGAACTACTTGTAACATCATAGCGTAGTTAGTATACCATTACTCATGTTTCCACGGGCGTACCTAAATGCAATCTTTCAGGGGCTCTGTGCCTCAATTCAGATTCACTACTTACTTCACTAAGTGAATGTCGGATCAGATCCCTTTTGCGCATTATCTTCTCTGTTTTCTCATGTTTCAATTAGGTTTCACGGAAAACTTCCACTATCAACAACCTGCGCACATTGTTTTATTAATTACCACAATAAAATGTTTACGGACAGACCCTTACATCTTTATGTTTATGCAATCGTTTAAAAATTGAAAAATTCATGACTCAAGTATGTATAATTTGACCCATGAACCAAATTATTTTAGTAATACTTACGTCAATTTTTCGAAAGTTGTCCTATAATATAAATAATATTGTAGTAATGTAGTTTCATGCTAAACTTCAATAATTTATATTACATTTTACACGCATTTTATAATTATATTACTTAAGAAAAATATTTAATTGTAAAGTCTATGAAACTAAGGAGTTTATAATAAACTAACTAAACTGAAGTTACTACAAAGGTATATTATAGGTATGGTACTTAGCCGCCCCATAAAGGAGCCGCTTCCAAGAAAAGCAAGCATGGCGAGATGTTCTGTTTGGTTTCTATACTTATTTATAAGTCGTCAGACCAGGATTACAATTTTGCTAGTACAACAACAGGGTTAGAAAGAAGAGTTTGCTCCATACTATATAGAACGACTTTGTATGACTAATAATTAAGAAATGACCTACCGACTTTACTTCATATTTTTTTAGAATCGAATTGTTGTGTATTATTGTTCTTCCGCATTTAAAGGTTAAAATAACTTAATACAGATAGGTAAGCAAAAATGTTAATTCATACACACTTTAAGATGGAAATATAAAGAATTTTCTCTTCAGCCAGCGCAAAATATAATTTTGTTTAAAGTTCACCATTTACTTATCTACCTCAACTTCGTATGTGTATGTAGCAAAGTAAGACGTATTTACAATATTCAAATTAAGGTAAAATCTTTCATTGCACATTGAACTTTTAACACCTTGGAATAATCGTACTTGCCTAGGTACTCGTCACTACATACACGTACCTTTGTACGGAAAATATCGTTTTGTTACTACATTTTATAATATTTAATTTTTTCAATGCATTACTGTTAAGACTTAAGGCGTATGAAAGTAATTATAATAGTCTGCAGTGAAGTGAAACTGTGTACTGAACTTCTTCCCTTTGCGATAATTACATGCATAAAACGATTATTTACATAAAACTTGTGATTACTGTGTGATTATTATGTAAAGTAGTGTGGATATAGATTTTAGCTAATACTTACATACAATTAGTGCCGTACCTTTCTACTTTCAATTTTTTCTATATCAGTTATTCTACCAGTAGCTTTCAATCAGTAGTCAACTACGAGAAAGACAGAAAAGCCAACTTTGGAAAGTAATGGTAATAAATTACAACATTCTGTAGTCTTTTGTATCTGATCTGACGATGTCGTCTTAAAAAACGACTGCAAAATTCTGTAAAATAGAAAATTACAATTAAAGTGCACTGTTTTAGAAATTCTTTGTTTAAATATTGTACATTTGTTACGCTTTTACAGAAATACGTCACAGTTGGCATTTACGATATTAGTAATTTGGCGATTCACCATTAACAATTGCAACTAAAAAGTACTGAGAAATCTAAAGTAAAACGGTAAGAAATAATTACTCTAAATTCCATTAAATTAAAGTTGTAAATGTTTTAACAATTATTATTATTTGACATTTCCCTACTTAAAATATAATGTCTATAATTTGTTCTGATTTTTGATACAGTCTGATTATTTGAAACACATTCATCATACTGTTCT
>JABASH010000353.1:0-43428 GCA_019776445.1 Tomocerus maximus
TCGAGACTTGTTACATTTTTGACCTGTGACGGTCACAGTGGCCATTTTACGAAAAAAAAATATTTATTTTTCTGGCGGGAGTCATTTAGGACTTTTTTTAAAAAATGACTAAAAGTCTTTTGGCGCAAAGCGCAAACCTGTGACCCTCCAGGACCCTGACAGAATGTCTGTTAAAAAAATTAGCTTTCCAAGTTGAGTTCTTGAGTTATCATTGCTTTCCTAAAAAAATAAAATTTGAATTTGTTTGTACTCCACTCAATGTAAATTGATCGAGTTCGAGCAAGTTCCGGTAGATGCTTCGTAGTGCTACAGTTGGCCCTTAATGAGTTTTTATTCTAATTGGGTTCAATTTCTAAGAAAAGGACATGAATCAGGCATCCAGCTGCATAGATAACTAAGATGAACTCTTTTCTATCGGACCCGAAAGTCTAAGTGAAGTTAACAATACTAAACTAATACCTACTATATATTTAATACATACAGTTAGCCCATCCGTATCTCTTCTTTCTGAATACATCCAGATCCACAATAATTTTTATGAGATTGTGTAGTGCATTTGCATTAGTCAGTCAACTTTGCTTGCAGACTTTCGGGTCCGATAGAAAAGAGTTCATCTTAGTTATCTATGCAGCTGGATGACTGGATGCATGATTCATGTCCTTTTCTTAGAATTTGAACCCAATTAGAATAAAAACTCATTAACGCTCAGCAGGAGTTAGGTACAACTAAAAACTAAAAAACGATTCAACTAGTTGCTGTAAGGGATATATTATAGAGAACCATAGACATACAACATACAGATGAAAGAAAAAGAAACATTCGACCCATAGTTAGTTGTATTACCTAATAATTTAGCTACAGGCGGGGTAAAAATAGCCCCTTGTCCCATCCAGTATCGAGTCCTTTCAATATTGAGACTCAAAAGCTTTTGGTTATCCTTGTTTGGCATAGGATCATAAACGCCTAATTGCTCGATGGCTTGAGAACCCGTTTTTTCTTTGTCCTGTAACATGACAATTATAGTTTAATTACAATGATTACAACAGAATTTTAATTTTTAAATATTGAACTTATTTAGTAGTTTTGCTGTTACGGGCATTATTAATTGTTTGAATTATTACATTCATAACGACAATGTGGAAGAAAGGTCTGTTAGCATGGCCATGGAGGGCTAATCTTATTATTCTACGCCTCCCGGCAATCAGAGCTGCACCTCCGGTACCAATAAGCGGCATTTTGTCTTGATCTTTGGTGATCAATTCTCGAATTCTTCAGCAACAACAACTTTCTCTTCCTGTCCAGGGCCAGGGTAAAAGTTCCGGCTTCCGGCTGTAGCTCATTCAGTTTTCAGTTTGCATTTGTGTCCTAGTCCTATGTAAACAAAAGCCGGGACTTTTCAATGCAATAATATGAGCAGAAACAATAATAAACTCAAATTGGCGGTGAACAGACTTGCAGGTGAAAGTCACATGATTTGTATGCACACTAGTACGCCAAATCCTGGAATGAGTGTGCCTGTGTCGGCAATAGATTTACGATATAAGATAGACGAAAAGTTTCCATTTCGGCTAAGCTTGTTTACATCTTAGTGGCCGAAATCCGCGCAAAAAATTAGCACCATTGGGCACATAGTTAACATACCCGGCCTCCTGTCATGCTGAAATACAAAATTACTTTCGGCTCATTTTGACTTAGGCTGTGTGCCCAGTGCCCCATACCTGCAGCAATAAAGCTGAAAGCATTGAAACCAACGCGCGGATTTCGGTCATAACAAAAATTAAGTTGTAACACGGAGTGAATGAAAATCGCAACTCTACTCTGTCCTGTCTCTACTGTGTCGGCTGTCTGTATGTTCTCTATCGTGTGGTGTAGTAACCCCGTGAGTGGACGTCGGGGGCCAACTCTCACAAACCCGCGGAAAACTGCATATTGAAAGAAAGGAGAGTTGCACATGTAGTTCACTGCGGAGGTTTGAGTGGAGACGGAAAAACGAAAAAGGGCTTGGGTGTCGTGTGGGTGGCTAATGACGCAAACGTACAGCAGCAGTGAAGAGCAAATGGACGTAGTATAGGTAGAGTAGAGTGGAGTTGTTGTGGCTAAAATCATAGGTAAGCAAAAAGCTAAAAATCGGAGCCAAGACACAAGAGGTGACGAAGAGTCAGGCAAAATCCTATGTGCAGAAGTGATGTGTTTTGTATTCTGTGCTTAAAAAGTGAACAACGCAATCTTGAGGCTGTAGAGAACTCCGCCGTTGGAAATATTTTTCCAGAAATAATTTTTTGTGACCGTGAAAAATCGGGTAAGTTGGACGACATCTTTTTTGAATATTTTATATTAGTTAATATTGAAAAGCCCTTAGTTTACAGACGGTAAATCATTGTTTTGCATGTTGTAAATGATTGATGATAAATGCAAATTTAGTCGGTCCTTTGGAAGTGACTGTTTTGTGTAGTGCTGTTCTTTTGCCGTACTTCTTCCGGTTCATAAGATACCTAGGGAGGTAATACACATTGGCTGTTGCTACCATTTCTATTGTTTTTTGTGATTAAATATTAAGAAATTAAATTGTCGGAACAGTATTGTCAATTGTGATTGTGATGACTAAGTTGTTAACAATAATCATGATTCACTACGTTTTTACTTTGTGCATGGACAATTGACAATGAATTGTAAATGTAATGTCAATTTTATTACCCACATTAGTGAGTTAGATAGAAGGCTACTGCCTTACTGACTGACAGTCAGAGTCAAGAGTCAACCAACAGTACTGAATTACTGAATTATAATATAATTATTGTATCATTGTATATGTATGTAGTTAGTCTAGGCTAATGTATGTAGTCAATATCCAAATCAAAGAAATGATCCACGTGAATTAATTTATATAATTGAAATTATTTAATTATTACCCTATGAAATAAATCACTTTTAGATGACTTACTAGAATCATTTACGATTTATTATATTATCGACATGCGACATGGACAGTCCACAGACATTCAACATTGGCTATCTTATGTCTTATATTTTCTATTTGTAAAGTTGAAAGTGTACCAAGGTTGAATGAATAATCAATAAATCGAAGATGAATTTAAATATTAATTTAAAAGAGGATCAACATCCATGCATGCCCACACAGGGGCTTTTGGTTATCACTAGGTACTTTTAGGTCGTTTTCCGTCCCGAATTTGCTTTGCATCCCTATACGAAAATACTTTCAATTTCAATCTGCTTTGACAGTGATTATGTTAAGCCTAATTAATTCACAGTTAAAAGAATGATAAATAAGTTGTAAGTAGATATGTAGTAGTGCTTCAAATAACATTTTCCCATAAGTTGACAATTTCATTACTTTTCGTGTATTTTCTAGAAGCCCCTTTTTATTCTCTCCTGGTCCTTACCGGACGCAGGAGTAAATGAAATAACGAATTCGCAATTAAATTAATTAAATTAATACTGTGTTCGTATTTAAAATACTCCTATTTTTAGAACAGTAATTTTGTTAATGAGAGTAATGAATGACACTAATTCGGCTTGTCACTTGTTTCTATCTCAAAAACATTTGACGTTGTCACTTGTCAGTAGATCAGAGAAATGAAAATGTAAAGGTTATTTAATGTTTGGATTGGATTTCGTTTTTATTTGACATTATTTGCGTGTAGTAAAAAAGTAATACAATAATAAATAATACAAACAATATAAAACATTATTATTATTATGTACTTGTAGACGGTAGACTGATTCTGATTTAGAAACCCGGTATTTCAATTATAATGAAAATGAAGGTAATAGGTTATACAGAATGGTCATACCTATATTATTCAGTATTTATATATGGTGCCCGTCTATATTATTACTGTACTATTGGTTGCCAGTATTTACATACTAATTAACTGTTTACTAATTGCCAATGTATGCATACATGGGTTATTTACGTCTATTATTAAAACCTCTTCAATTTACCCCACAGCCAATGTCAATGTGTGTACTGTAGTAACTGCGTACTGTTAAGAGTTAGGTGGGAGAATATAATATAAATATAATATTAACTGTACATGTATTTTGTTGTTGTTACCATACTACGTTAAGTAGACAAGTGTCAATGTCAACTCAATCAACCGCTTATCGCTGGTAATATCTATAATGTAAAACAGCAGTCAGGGAAGATTTGTTGTGTATTGATTTACTAGGCCTATACCTAGCAAATAGTGACTGATTAGGGCACAATGACCCGTAAAGCTTTGTTTTAGCGTTATTACGTTGTACGTTCAACGTTATCAGTACAGTAGGCTGTTCATGATCAAGTCAATTAAAATACATTACTTTAACAAATAAAAATTATACAATTACAATGTTAATACTCTTGTTACCATTTGTAATCTATATACACTAATCCTGTATTTGCTATATATTGTCTTTAGATAATCTTGTACATACAAGTGTACATAGGTAGCAGTTGAACAATTTTTGAGGAATTGTGGTGAGAAATGAGCTCCGGTGCTTCTCGCGGAGCCTCCAAAGGAGGTTCCAAGAATAAACCCAATAAATCAGATTCTAAACCAGATAAAGTTGATCTCAATCCAAAGATTCAGGTAAGTTTTGTGTTTTTTCTTTAATTTTTCTCAATTTAAGACATGAAATAATTTAATTCTCATTTTTGCAGCCTACTGCAGAACAAATGCAGATTGCACGGATCATTGACACACATCGGTCAGAAGATCCAGAATTACAGAAGAAAATAAGGCAGGTAATGGAGATCACACGATCTACTGAAGATGAAGCGAGTATGGCGCTTCATAGTAGGGAGTATGACATCGAACAAGCCATCACACTCCTTACAGAAGGCGGCAGCCAGTCACTTGAGTCTGAATGGGCGCAAGCTGGCAAAAAGCGCAAGCCGAAAACTCCTAGCCAAAAAGCTGATCTCGCTCGGGAGAAGGATGTAAAATAAAATATATCATTGATATCATTAATGAACATAACTGGTATAATTTAACAAGTGTCAATTTTATACAGCGTGGTGCTGGTAAAGAGTCGGGAGATCGAGGAGGACGAGAACGATCGGAGAAACGTGAACGAGACTCAAGGACTGAACGAATCGATCGAGACCGGAAAGACTCAGAAGCTGGGGAAGGTCAGAATTTTAGTGCTGAGCAACGGAGGGGCGGTGATAGAGGAGGTCGAGGAGGCCCTCGACGCGGTGGACGTGGAGGAATGGGTCGTGGAGGTCGAATTGACAACAATAAGGAGAATGACGAAGTCAATGGCACAAGGGGAAGTTACGGTGGTAGTGGATATGGAAGAATGGCCAATGGTCCTGGAAGAGGAGGTCGTGGTGGGTCTGGGGGAAGAGGCGGCCGTGGGGGTAGGGAAGGCGGTGGAAGGACATTCGCAAATAGAGCACGTGGTCGAGACGGGGACAGTAGTTATAGTACTATCGACGTTTGGGAAAACAGTCAGGCCGATGCACCTGCAGAGGCGGCTCCTCTTAAAGTTGGTAAGTTTGACGGCAAATGATTCTTCTAGATTCAAATTATCAAAATAGTTACTGTTTTAATTATTTTTCTTAATTCCTGTCCTCTAATTGAAATATAGCCCTATCTTTACCCGTTACCTATTTAATCTAAAAATTGAAATTTTTCTTGAATTAGATAACTGGGACGAATTTCCATCAGCAGAAGACTGGGACAATGAAGAATACACTGGTTCTCTGGCAGACACAAAAGTATTCACACCGTCGTCTCAGCCCCAAGGAGCTCCACCTTTAACCGATACAACAAACGGCGTTGGAGGTCCAACAACAAATCACATTGTCAGTGCGTCGTCCGCAGGCACAGCGCCTGGGGATGTTAAGATCTCTAGTGGGAATCAAGAATCCGTTGGAGCGGGACCAGGAGTCAATCTGAGTAGCGTTGTTGCAGGACTGAATACGGCCACAGGGGGCTCAAACGTTGTGTCTGGCCAAAGTATTGACTTAAACATACTTTTACAGAAACCTCAAAGTGCAACAGACAATTCGGAAACTATTGACAGAAATGCTGGAGCGAATTTACTCGCTACACTGCAGTCTTATTCTAATACCAATCAAGTGCAAGTTGGGCCACCCGGTAATCAGTCCCTTCCTGCGCGTCACAAAGTGCAACGACCTCGTGGTCCAGTTTCAAAGGTATATTTTTATTAAGTTGTCATTTCAAGAAAGTAGAAATTAGTAGGTTTTGTGTCATATGCAGATTATTGCAGATTTTTGATGTGAAAAGTAAAGGTTAAAATGACATTATTTTTCAAGCTTTCAATATAATTTTTAACTGGATTTGTTCACACTACATCGTATCGTCAAAGTCGAACTATAAACAAGGTGTAGATGAGTTAAAATTAAAAAGTATGATGTTTTCAATGAAGCTTGCTGAATATGTATGATGTGGACTGATGAATTCATGCCTAGATCCTAGATATCAATGAAACGTTATTAAAAATGTAGCAATGAATTAAATTCGATGGATGCGTATACTAACTAGGCAATAATAATAATAGATGTAAATGTAGCTGATTAAGTGGTAGGTACTAAATAAATAAAATGTAATATGTAGGTGCCTTTAAATGCTCAGTAGGAAGGAAGTATAATGTTTAGTTTAGTGAATTGAATACTAGTGACTAGTGACTTGAATCCTTGAACAAGTTTGTTGAATGAAAATGAGACTGGTAATGTAGGACTTCTGTTAATTTATAATTTTATAACTATATTTGTTTCAATTTTATGTTACAAAATTCAAAACACCAATGAAATACGTACGGTACAATTATAATCTTATCTCGTTTTGTAGATTCCATCGTCTGCTGTAGAAATGCCTGACGACGCAGTCACAACTCTTGATGTGCAATTCGGAGGCATGGATTTTGGGACTGATACTTCCATGAGTTTTAATTCGGTGATGCACGGTGGAAAACCTGGTGGCGAACTGCTTTACGGGGGCCCCCCTCCGAAAATGGACACATTCTCGGCAGCTGGAGATAAGGAAGTGGTACAAAATAAAGTTGCACCTCCTCCTGCTCAGTCGCCATTCCAAAGCCAAAGGAATACGGGAGCTTCTTTGGTTGAACCCTCAAAAGGGCCTACAGGAGTGGTTCCAATTACTCCAAGTATTGACACTCATTCACTCTCACTACAAAATCAAAAAAGTCAAACTCAGCAACCTTCCTATGCTAATGTGAATGCGAGCAATGCTGGTTCTGCCTTTGTTTCGTACGGAAATAAAGGAGGAGCCCCGGGTTTCCCAGCC
The DNA here is from genome assembly GCA_019776445.1 of Tomocerus maximus. Classification (NCBI taxonomy): domain Eukaryota; kingdom Metazoa; phylum Arthropoda; class Collembola; order Entomobryomorpha; family Tomoceridae; genus Tomocerus; species Tomocerus maximus. The sequence goes on from JABASH010000353.1 coordinate 7,278, forward strand.
CCTGGATTTCCTCCTGTTGTATCTACATCACAGACTGTTACTGGCTCGGTTACTTATAATAATTCAAATCCCGGTGGTACTGGTTCTGTCACTGGTACGTCGACATATGGTACACAAAACTCCTTACAAAGTCAGCAACAGGCTTCCGGATACCACAACATGAGTAATCTAACATACAACAGTCAACAAACAGTCGTCAGTGCCACGCAAGTATCGCAAGTTCAGCCACAACCGGTTATCGCGTCTGTAACTCAAAATCAAAACGCCAGTATTGCATATGGAAGTTCGTCGGTACCAAATCAAAATGCATACCACCACGCCAATGCAAATACCAATTCCGGGTATGATCAAAATCGTTTTGTAATGTCTAACGTAGAGCATACATGCCCGACATATGATAAAGCATTATTGATATACGGAATCTTAATTTTTTATTTAATTTTCTTATAGTTACGTCAATAGCTCAAGCGGGGCAAACCAGTACGGTGGCTATACACCAAAGATGTCCAGTTCTTTAGCTGCTTCAACAGGGTCAGGTGGGCACGCGAGTGCTAAAGATTTAGTTAATGATGGAACATCTAATGTCGCTGTATCTACAACTTCTTCCGTTTCCAGTGCTCAGTTAGGATCAAATATGCAAACTGGCTCAGGTACTTAAATATCCCTTTTTTCTTTTTCTACATGAAAGTAAAATAAAGACAACATTACTAATTTTTAAGTGATAACAGCTGCATCGTCGGCTTCTAACACAAAATTGGCAACGACAGCAAATACAACAAATAATACAACAGGTTCGAAAATGGGGACGGCTGGTATACCACCTGGAATGGTAATGCAACCACAGTACATATTAGGACAAGGAACTGTTCCAACCTTCTACAGTGTTCAAACACCGTTCTATGGTTTTGATGAGAGCGCAGTGCAGTTGCTTCCAAGACTACCTCCTCACATGACTGGCTACTACGACGCTAACGCAGCAGCCGCCAATTACGGTACCATTCCGCTTTAGTTAAACCTCGGAGCAATTTTGTTCCTTAAAATTAAATAAAAATTTACTTAAAAATTAAAATGTAATTGTATAGGTGCAGGAGCACAAGCTGGAGTTACAGCTAGAAATGATGGTGCAGCTTTACCAACGGCGTATTCAACTGGTGCTGATGGGCGTTACACACGTTCGGACAGTTCAACCGCTTCGCCTGTGCCTTCGAATCTCGCGGGTGGAAATACACAGGCAATGTATACTCCTGGGCTGCCCGGGTATTATTACTTGGGAAATAATGTAGTTCATGGGGCACCATTCCCTTACGCTCCACCGCCACATATGTATCCGACAACAGCTATGGCCACAGCTACAAATGCATCAGGTGCTCCACACGCTGCAGCCACAAACCATCAGTATCCAAATAAAAGTGTTTACGGTAGTCCTTACACTTACGATGGCCAAGGACCGACGACAGACTTTAGTAAGAATTCCTACACGGGCAGCACAGGAGTTGGCCCTAATTCCAATGCTGGTAAAGGATCTTCTGGCACCACTGCGGGTACTTCTCAATCGACTGACTTGAATACGTCCATGTACGCAAAAGGACATAACATGAACAAAATGAATGTGAGTGGTTTTCATTTTTTAACATATAGTATTAAAATTAATTGATTATCGTAGATTTTTGAAATTCATTATATCTTCGCTATGTTTTAGTCTTACGACAACAAAGGCTACGGAGCCACAACTAGCGGAGGCTACAACAACTCGATGGGAGCGCAAACAAACGCATTAAACAACCAGCTGGGTGGAGCAGGAATGGGCACCCCTTACGGAGTCTACATTGCACAGCCACCAGTACAGAGTCTCGCTATACATCAAGTCTCTATTTAATTTCACTTTTCATTTATTTGATTATGTTTATTTTGTACTTGGCAGTGTTTTGTTCAATAGCTGAATGCTTTTTGTATATTTTCTACATTTGTGTTTTGTTGTTTCTTCTATTAATGTTTATGTACTAACAATAGAACCTATTGAATTGCATTACCATACATTTCTCATTGTACAACTTGTATGTACGCATTCTACTTAGTTAACTTGGTTTTTGTTTGCATTTTTAATTAATTCTTACCTACTCTAATTTTATTTACATGCATTTTCGCTTTTTGGTGAGGATGATGATTCGTTCCTGTATCTGTTACATTCTTTTCTCAATCTGATGCACTAACTAATGCCTAAGTAGCGTTTAGATAGATGTAATGACCAATCGGCATCAATAATCTCAAATGATAGATTTGATGTACCTGCTGGTGGGATATTTATCAACGTTGGACGTCTTTTGTTTTTTGTTTTTACAATACAGACAAGTATTGTTTTTTACTGTGAGCCGTTATCAGATAAAAATATTGGCTTTAAAAATCTTTAATTTTTGTATACTGTAATTTTATAAATGATTTTGTTTGTCTGGCAAAGATATATAACACCTATCCTTCCTTAGTCGTAAAACGCGAAAAGTGTATATAATATTTTTTCTTGTTTTCGTGAATTTAGGATGGCAGCAACGCTTCCCGTCAAGGAACCGGACAGCCTAAAGGAAATAAACAACAATATGGGGGGCCTCCTTACTGGTCAAATTAGGAAAATCCTTTCCTAACAGAAGCCCCGTAATATTAACTTCCCGAAAACTCCCTTACAAGCGACAGCAAGAGCGTTTCTCACGAATACACAATTCAGAGTTCATTTCCACAACAGGGGTCTTGGATCATCTCAAAAATTGAATACAACTGCTACCTACACTTGGTAAACATATATGTTATCATGGTTCTCCATGAATCTTTCTTAACTTACGTTAGTATACATAATGAATCAATTTTTTTCCTGTAAAAGAATCCTGTAGACTGTAAATATTATTATTATTATTATTACCAATAAGAATGTAAAACACTTAAAATAAGCAGTTTAATTTAAAGTTTAAGAAGAATACGTTGTGTATTGTATAATTGAAATTGACTGGATATCATAACTTAAGTAGATAATAAGAATACGATGAAATTACTAAGCATTATTAATATGATTTTTTCTTTATTACCAAAACTAGGATTAGTATAAACGCTAACTAGCGTATGTACGATTATCTTATTAGCCACGGCCACGTACATGAATTAAGACGACAAATGCATGAAGTTTGATCAGTCCCTTAAATGTTTAGGTAGTTGTATAGCAGTAGATTTGTAAACGAAAGAAAGAAACCAAACCACATAACAAAACAAACACTCACTATGACTTGCTATTCTGAAAGTAAAAAGGATATTTTGGAATATCAAGTCTATTGCTTACTACCTACATGTAATAAATTCTTTTAGTATTATTATTTATTACTGTGAACTGTCATCTAAAAATAAGACCTTACAATTACTTAGACAAAAACTGCTGCTTGTGTGCAACAAGAGTTTACATTTGAAGATGTTACACTACCTTAGATAAGAATTTCATAAATCGATCTGTAGGTAAATGAAATGGTTTATACTCCCGTTAGTCTCCCCGTGGCTCTGTTCGTTTGGTTTGTCATACTCTAGTTAGTAAATACTTTATCCGATGGTCTTATTGTTGGTACTCCCGGTACTCAGTAAATAAGGAAACAGTGAATGCGGATGTGCATAATACTAATTATTACCCAGTGAATAATTTACTAGTTGTTCGTTCGTAGGCATTCTCTTTTGTATGGACATATATTGTGTGAATTACCTTTATAATTGTACTACTAGTATTAGGAGTACATGAATAATCCTCTTTATCGCAAACGTAATTTAATTAAACATGAATTATTATGATTATTAATGGAATATTATTGTATTGTATGATGAACGGTTATAAAACGAAAATTTTAATTTGTTTGTACTGCGTAAATTTGTAATGGTAAATTGTGAGTAATGAAACTATTAATTTTAGATGTAAGAATACCATACGTGCGTACGAGCGTAGACTCTAACTAATGTAGCAAAAAGGATGATATATGATTTTGTCTGGAAATTGCGCTCATGGATTACTCAAAAGTCAGAAAGTGACTATTACTATGAAGAAGTGAATAGTGCAGCATTGAAGTTTATGGGCTCGTCTTCATGATGACTCTCTATTGTATGTAAGAAAGCCCGCATTGTGTAGGTATGTATATATTTATTACATTAAGATACCGACTTACTTATGATGGTATATGGTCAGATAGCGTTTACTACAACACTAGGGTCTAAGGTACTAACATTTAATATGTGATTAATTAATTAATTGTAATTAATACTTTAATTACAATTACAACACATTTATCTCTATATATAAGTATCTACTTGAAGAGAACGAGGTTGGTTAATACTTACTATACTTACTATTAACTTCGTAATAGTACAGTTTGTAAATACATAAATTTAAATAAGTTCAATGTCAATCCTAAATCACAATGAAGTTAACGTTAGTCCAGAGAAGTAAATAATTAATAGATAAGGTAATACAAAGAAAACAAAACATTAAGATAAATATTACTATTTTAGAGTGTTTTCTGTCTGTAGTTATTTAGTTTTAGTTAGATTCGTTCAATCAGTGTGTAGGGCCTTTACGGTGTGTCCTTTCCTTGTCTGAGTAAATTTTTCATTATGGAGATGAAACCATTGTATGTTCATAAGACTAACCTCATTTCTCCATCTTCATTCCTAGATGTAAGGACTCCTATGCAAATGAAACTTACCAGTTTACGTCTCACTCATTCCTACTCCACTTAATTCGTTGGCTTCATTAATTAAGATTATACTGACACAATGATGGTACCATCTGTTTACAGTTAGTATACATTATAGTTTGGTGATTGCTGAGCAGTTCTCTCGCTCTCTGACTATCCTCTCACAGCCACCGTTACTTACAATTAGATGCCAACTTCGTCAACCTTCTAAATTAAATGTTTGCAGGAACATCATTCATATTATCTATAAATCTGTTCCAAAGACAAGGCATTTCTCTCCTATACACTAGCATTCATTAACTATATACTGAAATACTTGACTGACACCTCTTCATTTCCTAGTTTCTCCTACTGGATATTGATATCATCTGTATAATTATAGTAATTATTTTAGAGCTTTCCTCTTGACAGATGAATTTTGAATTCACTCTTGGTTTTGGAATACCTAGTCTTCGTCCTTGTTGTGGTGCGTTTATCACAAACAATTGTACGTGTAGCATTGTAATACATCTACATTATCCTCCGTCATTGTTTTGTACTGTGTATTGTGTGTATCTGAAAGTCGGTAAATCTTGGTGAAGTCAAAACTTCGAATCTACATTATGCGTAAAGTATTACCGGTTTTAATACTTTTAGGTATGTGTAGTAGCTAGCATCTTTCTTTATGCAGTTCATTCCGTTTCAGTAGCAGGTACATTGATAGTTTTGTTTATCGAAAATATGAAATGGGTTTGGGTTTGGAATTTGCATATTGCGGGAAGGAAATGGTAACTAACTTGTAAACAAGCTGCTGTATAATTTACTGATGTCAATCATTTTGCCGCATATAGGTACCTATGTAAATAAAATAGTTGTGGTTGCTGCCTTTTTGTTGCAGGAATAATCTGCTCAAAGCATGTAAATTATGTCCCCTCCCAAACGCAAACAAAACAGCTACCTATAATTTATGTGGTCATCCCATCCGTATTCAGTTGTAGAAGAATTCTGAATTGAAGAAGTTCATCACTGTCATCCTCATAATATTTGCAATTGTTGTTATGCAAATAAGTATACGTATCAGCTATACGCAGTAAAATTTCGCATTACCTGTCTAATATATGGTATAGAGCATGAGACGACCGCCACATTAAATAGTGAAGTACTCATGTGAGTAATTTAGTAAAAGGGCTGTTAGAAGCTGGGAAGACCCTCATCGTCGGCTTAAGTAAATCTAAACTTAAATGGGATTGAGTCTTTCAAGCCTCATCGATTAGACCGGCAGAGGTGCCAGCATGAATATTCATTAAGAAGAATAAGAGAGAGGAGGATGTTTTCGAAGGACATATTACAGTCGTCATGTTGGAACAGATGATGCAACTTGTAATGTACGTGGGTTGACTCTTCGAACTGAGCGATGCTTTCTCTTACATCTTTTCCTCTACTATATACCCTCTCTCGTATACACTACATTTAAAAATGACTTTTATTGGATCTGAGTAATGCTACCTATACGCTAGCGTCACTAGTAACTTTGTAGTCACTAACTTAAGCTTGTACAATATTTTTTCGATATTGTTAGCAACACTTTTACTTATTCCGTAGCATTACACTTAATTTGAAAATTTCTGGAGTCTGTTAATCCATCCTACCGTGTCTTCGCATGCAAAGTGTAATTGTAACGTGAACCGTACAGAACATATTGAACACAATATATTAAAATTTCTAATAAGCTAGTGTACATTACTGTAGCGAGGCGAAGACTTTTCCCCTACTTTCTTTGCTTTCCCTGGAAATGTCAATTTTAATACACGAATAATCGCCTTTTACTCGACTTATGCTTCAGGACGCCCGCTTTGAGACTTTAGGTAAGTGAACAGAATTATGCCCGATTTAATACTTGCCATCCATTTTGTGTAGACCTATTTTATTAGGTACTGCTGTTATTATTTAGCTTCGTTCCTGAGTTTCAGTCAGTTTGGCGAAAGTCAGTTTGGCAAAAAACAATATTTGAAAATGACTCAGTGAAATGCTAATGCATGTAAATGCATTGATATCACTTTTTTGGTAGAAATTATTTCCATTTTCAAATCAAAAAAGCATTGCTACAGTATGCACATGAGATGAATTTATTACACATAGCTAACATAATTTGCCAAACTCCCAGTATTGGGTCCTCCTCGGTTTGCCAAACTGTCCTACCAGAAAAAAATTGTTTCGCCAAACTGACGGCCAACCATCTTTTCAAGCTGAGTAGGTTTATTAAATTATTTTATGGATGTACCCAATGGTAAAAACAGTCGACATTCGACATAGGGTTGCATTTTGTCCGGACGAAATTAGTTTTGTCCTGGATAAAACCATTTTGTCCATAGACAAAACTAATTTCTTCCAGGGCAAAAGTGGACAAAATTAATTTCACCCAGGATAAAACCACTATTGTACACTTTCATCCAAACATTTCTTCCACCGTAACCCATGTCAGGTCCTGGGAATACTTTTAGCTACAGTTTACACTAAATATCAAGGTCATTTTCATCTAATTTATTTCTGTGTGAAAATAGTTTTTTCAGATTGTATGCAGAGATTGCATAAAGTTGGGGGTTTATGTAACGTGTTTAATTTCATAATGTGCCTAAGGCAAACCTATAAGGAAGTGTGAATCTGTGAAGATTGTTTCGTGAGTACCTCTTTTATAGGACATCGTTTTGCTATACGTACAAAGACTACTGTACATTTATCATGGTACTGTACATATATAACACATGTAGCAAACAGGCTAAGTAAATACATCGTTAAGGCCAGAACAAAATTCACTAAATGGAAAGTTAGAAGTACTATACTTCATATTTAGTAGAATAAGATTTTCTCCGCTTCACCATGCAGGATACAATAATAAGTGGGTATTATAATAGGGATTGGGTGAAAGCTGAAGCCTCAAAAAAGGCATTGGATATTAGTTCAGTCCCCTATATAATGACAGTTTCAATATACAACTGCAGTATAGTGGTCCTTTTCAGGTTTTGCTAAGAATGCTTGCGTAGAACGAATTTGAGACGATGTGCGATGCATGAAAGGAAAATTATTTGTAAAGAGAAAGTTAGAAGACAATAAAAAGCATCTTTTTACTCTGTATATTGTTTATATTGGTATTGAGGAGAAAGTATGCTGTTAGAAAGTGTATCTAAAGTAGAAAAGACAATTTAACTTCAGTAGAAATTGAAACGTGTTACATTGATTGTGACATTGTCAGTTGAGTATCACTTAAAAATAAAGAGTTAGACTGTCGGTATCTTTGTCCTTTCATGGTGTTTCTTCCTCTCTTCTTAACAGAAAAGAGAATTCGAGAAAGCTGCAAATTCTGTAACATGAGAACAGGGAAGAGAATCCCAAAAATCTTTGAGTATATTTGTAAATGAACTATTCAATATTAAGATAATTTAAAGTTGAGGTTTCTCTTTTCTCTGCCATGGCACAATGAATGTTTCACGGAAAATAAAAGAATGAATTTGTGTACACTAGGGAAATTGTGAATAGTAAAGGAGCACAATAAAAAGAAGCAACACCCAAGTAAACTTAATGGAGATGGGAAAACTATAAAAGAAATGTCAAAAACTTTTGTCTCTAGTAGCTGCTGGAAGTCCAAAACTGAATGAATTAATCGAATCGTGTTAGTTGCTTTCATTTTAGAATCTGTCTTAATGTATTATTTAACTTATAGGTATATCATTTTCTATACGTTGCAAGGGAAATGCCTTCTATGGGACTAAAGTGAGTTTTGACACAATCAAAAAAGTAAAAAATCATTACACAACTCATTTTGAGGTCAAAAGCATTTTATTAGCAATGTAGTACTGGGTGAGCTTAAAGTAACCCCTTCATATGACTTTTACCATATAAACCATATATAGCTTTCACATGAGAAAGCCATGTCACCTGAACTAGGCCTATGAAAATTTTATACGCAGTTTAGTTTTCAAAAAGGAAAGCTCATTTACATGGAGAAAGCTAAACGCAACTGACTGTTGTACTTCTATACATTTTTAATCGTCCTAGCTTACAACTAAAATTACATTACAAGAAAAAATCGGTGAAAACTGAGTGCGTATAGTACTAATGAAAATTATTTTGGAAAAATCCTAATAATAAAAATATTAACACGGAATTAATGGATTTGGGAATCGGAAAGGGGCATTTTGGGTAATAGTATAGCATGTTAAGTTCTGTTATGTCATGTCTACTACAGAAGCAGAAACCAGTAATATTTCCAACTGCAGGAATTGAAGAAGAGTGAAAGTTTCATGAAATGAGAGTGAAAGTTACATATGGTGAAAGGAGTGAAATTTTTTCCTTGTTTTGGAGTGAAAAGTTGCTATAATTGCTTTAAGATGTAGAAAGTGTTGCGTTTTCTCTTAATAATAAAATCTCTCAGTATATAGTTACGTTATTTCCTAACAGCTACTAATACTAATCCTATCCTATTATAGACATCAAGAACGTCAGGCTGAACTGCTACTCTTCATCAATGTCAATAATCTCCAAATAAAGATTGAGTTATGGTAGAGAAAATTCGCAATTTTTCACCAAATTTGACTGTTCAAGGTTAAACTGTTTTGAAAGAGCAAAAGCACATCAATTTTAATGTTCCTTTTATCGCAAAATAGCAAGTTGTCCATTTCGTTCCAGTGTTCTTTCTCACAAACAAATGAGAAAGTGTGCCATAGAAGAAATATAGCAGATACACAGGAAAGGAGCGTAGACGGGTAAGTTTAGTGATGGGAATGGGAAAAGGAAATGGATGTTTTACAAGGACAGATATACTATTAAGTGAAAGTAGCAATTGATACTTATATTGATAAGACATTACTTGTACTAGGTTTATATAGTTATCCAAGTATATTGATTTCAGGGTTATATTTCCAGATAGTACTTCATGACTGGATGGCACTGCTCACCACACTACCCATTGTAGTAATGAATTTGGCCATTACTTTGCTTATCATAGCTTTTTATTATATCCGCAAACGTTTGTGGTTTTGGAAATTTTCTCCGTACACATTATTCAAAAATAAGTCCGTCTCATATGTTTTAATTAATGCCACTGTGGAGTACAACTCTCTTTCTGGATATACTCTCAGGTACATAATTGAAACAAGAGTACCCTTGAATAAGTTTTACCCAACAGTAACAAGAAATCATCCGTTCACAACAGTGAGTAGTGGCAGGTTGGACTGTAGTGAAGATTTCAATATTAACCTATTTAATTCGTTATCAGTGTTAGCCTATATCTATTTTTATTACATGTTGATATTGGATAATAGATAAAAGAAAAAAACCTTTATCGATTAGATATATAGCTATGATTGATGATGAAGGAAACTGCACATTTGCAGGTACTCATTCTCTGTGATAATCTTAATGACAGAAATCCCTTGTGACTCATCTCTGCTGACAAAACGTCATGTTGTAATATCTAATGTAAGTATTTTCCGGCTGCACAATATGAACAAACATAATCGTGAAAACAAATTGAGATTGCCTAGGTCTGTGATGAAACTTATGTATGTCGTACCGTACCTCACAAGAATCCACAATGGTACCACATGTACTTAAGATGAAATTAAACCTGATAACGTTTCGTGTTTACCGTATCAACAATTAACAGTTCGCGATTGTTTTAGTAATGATGTTTGGCATTGAATGATTTACGCCAATTCGCTCAATGTTCGAAATTAATAAATTACTTATAATAAATGTAAGTAAAAGTAATGATGGTAGTTTATAGTGTATTATTTGTATTTCATCCTATAATTTGTGTTTGAAATTCTCAAGTCTTTGAAATGAACACTTTGATAGTTCAGATCAAAAAGACTTCTACCTCTTTTCATTTAATGGCTTAAAGGATCTTCTAATGGCATAAATTGCTACAGAAAACAGGATTTACAATTAATCATTTATCTTCAGAAAAGGTAATGCAATTTTCGGAGAATTTCAATCAATACCAACTATAGGATTCAAGATTGCATTTCAAATGTCTCTGTAAGTTTTCAGAGACCTTTCTTACACAGTTACATAACATTCTGTGTGTGTGTACGAGTGTTTCCGAGTACTAAGGTCTTGCTGCAGTAGTCGCATTTGCATGTGCTTTCCTACTCCATCTCAGCAGGAATAACTAAATTGTCAATCAATCTGGACGCAATTACTCAAATTTTCTTGACTTATCTTTGCTTTCCTAAAAAATAAAATTTGAATTTTTTTTACTCAACTCAATGTACAAATTGATCGAGTTAATACCAAAGTTCCTCTAGACACTTGTGCATGCGTACTACCTTAATGCTACAATCGTAGAAACACATAAAGATGCATTGTACTATAGGTAAGTGAACTGTAGGTTTGTGTAGTAAGTTCTAATATCGTAGATTCAGTTGAACAATATCTAATATATCTCTAACTCGACAAGAGGGTTGAAACTTGATATAAAGACAAATTGCTTTCACTTTCCCATAGCTGCATGTGCTGAAAAGATTCACTCACAAGTTAACATCAAAGTATGTCATCACTTTAAAGGACGACAAACGAGATTGCATTGCATCTTTAGATGCACTACTGTCTGTGCTTATTCAGGGACACTACTATATCATAGTCTACTATACTACTACTATCAGAGTACTATAGTCTTGTAGTCAATGCATTCTTGTGTAACATTCGCAACTATTAGACTACAACTCAAACCTATTTTTATCACAACAAACAACTGGCTTTGACTTTGAAGTAAGAATCAATGACAGTAGCTTATCACTAAATTCATTCCTGTTCGTCTAGACATTATAAAATACTAATCGTATTTATTTTTATACGTACTAGAAATAGCTATTCAATTACTTAAGTAAACTACAATAAACAAATTAATAAAGTGCAACTTAAGTAATTGCGACTTTGATCATTTCTATTTAATTACCTACGGATGCAATGAAAGAAGAAAGTACTTTCTTTCATATTACTTTCTCCGTCTTTATGTTAATCCTATATGAAACTTCACTAACCACCTGTACTTTCACTAGCATTTTTACCTTCACGATTGAAAGTTTGGTGTGGTGAAAAGTTCTGAAGGTGCAGTAGTTCTAAATATTATGCAAATATCGACAAGTAACGAAAATAAAGTTTTATTTGGTATACTGACGAGGGCCACTGTACACAAAATGCACGTTTGAATGAATATCTGCTCTGACTTATTACGCTAGTGCTTTATACAAATTACAAAGAGAAAGTAATATACAACGATGTAAGGTATAATGTCATAATGTAGTGCACACTATGTAGACAATTGTTAGGACCGACTTCAGTTGACCGTGACCTGTCTAACTATTACAGCCAATTTTTTGCATGAGTTGGTCCACATGAAATGTACACTATGGGGATGTGAAATTACATTATGGCTACAATGTCCTATAGTTAACAATAGTTGTGATATACTAGATAGGTATATCCAAATAGTCATATACACCATTAATATTTATTGTAGTTGAGTGTCCGTATCTAAAGTTTGTAACTTTTCCTTGAAACTTTCAGGAAATTGGACACTAAAAGCTACAATGAGAGTTATGAAAGAGCAAAACTACTATTTTTATTTGTCTTCTCTGGTACTACTTTGCACATTACGTTACCTATGATGTGCTGGCATGTAGCAATAATGTACATTACATTACGTAACGTAACATAATTGAATTAATACTGTAGGGAATCCTTTCAACGACTTATTTTAACTTGTGTATTTAGTTTCGCCTATAGGCATTCAGTTCAATTTTCATGACAAACCTTATCACTCGGCGAAACTTGTCAATATGCACAGACTACAGATATTACACGGTAATAAAAGTGCATAGATTTTGCTTGAAGCAAATAACGTTATGTAAAGTTATCTTTTGTTTCTATTCGTTAGAACCCATGCCAGAAAAATTGAGAAAATGGGAAAAGGCAAATAGTAGAACATAAAGAAAGCTTTAGCCATAAGAAATCCAAGTTTTTCAGCAGAGCGGAAGAAGAGAGTTGACAAGTTTTTCGGACCAAGTGACAGATGAGCCGAAAGACAGATGACGTTTTCTCCACCTCACTCTCATCCTAAGAAAGTTTCTTGTCTCTCGTTCCAAACACTTATCTCATCCTCATTTCTTCCTCCAACCTGGACTATAGGTACTATTAAAAGAAAGTAAATACCATGCATCTGATGTAAAATGTAGGTCCTTAGAGAGGATAGCTATTGATATCGGATTGGCTTCCTTATGCTCTTCCATCTGCACTGGGCTTGGAGGACTGACGCTACTTCTTCCGACCTTTTTTCCTCTTCTCCATTTTTCTTGTGCAGCTTTTCTTCCATTCTGTTGTCTGTCTTCTGAAGCCTCCTTGTTGTCACCTCACGTCACAAACTGCTCACATCAACACACTGCAATGTCACACAAAGGTGACAATCAATGTAACCCATGAATCACCCGCATCCATTCCCTGGCATTAATCTACACTGAAAGAAAGAGACAAATATGCGACATAGCTTGATGCTATAAAGATATCTATATAAACTGCATAATGCATAGAGACCTGATAAAATACACTAAAATGGGGCTCATGCCAAACAAAATCAATAGTTTAACTCTTTGATTTCAATTTTTGCTACTAGCATTGGAATCTTGTTTTATCATAATCAAGTAATCATTTTCACTGCTGAATGTCAAAAGAAAAGCAATTGAAATAAGTATCTGCAGGTCTCATTGTCAATATGCAAGTATTATTTCATCATTTTAGCTGAAATTGAAATTACTTACTTACGCTTAGGAATGTAAAATCTTGGATGAATAAGAAAGGGTTATTTTTGGTAGACGAATAACAAGGTACATATACTTATATGTATAGAGATAGTTAACTGGTATTGACATGGAGAGTTCGAAGAATGCATAAAGAGGAAAAGCTAATAATTCTTTAACAGAATTATTGCTCTACGTACTGAGGATATAATAATAGCAATCTATTTGTAGAAAGTATTACTGAGAATATGAAATGCGAAAGCATTTTCTGCCTTTCGCACACTTCCTTTTTATTTTTTGACAGTCAGAGGGGATTTTTGATCTACAGGGGCATTTGCTCAGTTAGTGGTTTGATTTCCTATCCTTTCTTAGAAGCTAAGATTGTAGATGCTCTTACTTAGGTTCGCCTCTGTCCACTTTAGTCGAGTTCCTTCCCAGGAGGAGACAAAGTTTTTATTGAAAATCTCTCGTATATACTCAAAGAAAGTCATTGAGTATTGAATCGCCGGAAAACCTCCAAGTCTTGGAAAAAGCCAAAGGACAAAGTCGTGAGTGTGTGTACCTAACGGAGGAGTGGAATTCAGTTTTGTTAGTCGGTCAGTGCAGTGCAGTTTAGTACATCATAGAGCTTCCATGGTCATGTCGGCAGCGTCACGTCCACTTGACCGGGGGACAATCTTCCTCACTTAAAGAAGTCTCATATACATCTCAGTGATATATACTACCATAAAGATATACGGATCCACTGTGGATGATTTCTTTTGGCTTGTTTTCAAGTAACTTATCCAACATTAGAGAGGGACCTCGATTTTACTTACATGAACTTTGAAACTTGCTTCTTCCAGGGAAAATTAAGACTTTTGAAATAATGCTTGTACCAGTAGTGAAACAGAAAATTGCTTTTCCTAGGAATAAACTGAGGAGTGAGTCCGATTTCCAACAAAGCTAATAATACGGGTCATTTTTAGGAAAAGTCGTATTACAGAGTTGGAGGAGTGTAATACTGGAAATAAGTTGCAAGCATTTTAAGATTTCATAGCAAGTATCATAGATATGTGTAGGAATGTAATAGCCCATGATGATGACGCAACTGTGTACATAGAAAAGCGTCTGTGTAATATAAATAAGGAAACTGAAGAATTCGAGAGGGTGAGATAAAGTCGTAATTCTAAAATACCAAGTAATCTTACGCTACAATTTAGCCAAAGGGTTATAATTTTTACAGCTCTCTTTGGGCAAATATCCCACTACGTAGTAATCTCTGAATATGTATACACATGAGTTATCTTAATATTAGGAGTAGTCGAATGCAATAGTGCAAGGAAGAAGAGGGGCGAGAAAGGAGAGCAGATTGTCTCTTGCATTTTCCATTTTATGTTTTACTATGCATTCTTATTAGCTTGGTTTGGTCGGTGTGTGTGCTTTAGCAGTTTGTAATGTAGACTCGCATCAACAGAAAGCATCTCTAATAAATTGTAGGAGGCGAGGATACGTATTATGCATGTTCTATGTACTGTACATCTCAGTGAGTATGTTAATAGAAACGATAAAAACTAAATGGTTAATTCCCAACAAGTCCCGGGCTAATACACTTATTTAATTCAAACATGTGCAAGCAGCAGGCAAAGCAGTGCAATTCCAAGAAAAGATATACTGCTTCGTCTCTACCATTAATAAGGGGAATGAAGAAGGAGTCTTCCAAAATCTACTGCACAGTGCACTACAATGTATCTCTTAAATTTGCTACTGTAATTTGTTTTTACTTAACATACGCCAGATATTAGGAAAGATATCCATACTTTGTTTCTTCTTTTGTGCATGACTAAATTAACATTTAAGTGTTTTCACATATGCATGAGCAAATTACAAAAATTGTATTAGCCACGTAGGTATCAACAAAAATTCATGCTCGTGACTCAGTTTTCAAGGCACAAGGTACTTACGTGCATAGCGTATTAAATAATCGACCTAAAATGCTATGTAATTAAAGTTTTAAAAACGGGTGAATGTCTGTAGACAATGGATGAAATATACCAAATGGAGGAAATTATCCGTTCCACTTAGAAAAGGAATACATTTTAATTATGCAAATAAAACATGTCTATAGCGATTTTTCATGGCAGATAAAATATGCTCTATTCATAGGAAACAACATTTGAAATAATGTTTACGCGATTTGACTATTTGACCTTATACAGTATTTTATATTCTATCTTTAGTGCTATAGGCTAAGGATTGAAATCTATGAAGCATTCCATTAAAAGTTATTTTCCATAGTCTTTCATGTGTACACTTCAGTGGAGTTTCATAGAAAAGTTTTTGTCTTGCTCATCTGAAAATGTAATTCCCAGTCATATTTTTCTGCCACCAACTCAACCCATAATTCTCAATGATGAAATTCAAATTTAAATATACACACCTAAATCTTTATGAACTCCGTCTTGAAAAGATAAAGGGAAATGACTTTTAGTAGAAGAAAGGAGTCGGATGCATTTGAAATTGTTACGAACTAGTGTCTGTAGTAAAGTAATGCATCTGTAAATAAGGCCAAGTAAAGAAAGCCAAGTCAGAACAAGACATTACTGTTAGGACTATTAAATATATCATACTATGTACATTCATGGATACATAGTATTTTGTCGGTATTATATACAAATTATTATATGTATTATTGCTATTCCTAGACAGACAAAGACAAACCAAAGGAGGGCAGGCTCATCCATGCATAAATGACAGTATAAATTACTCACTAAAAGTTTGTAATTCAGTTCAACATAGCCAAGTCAACGTGAATCAGATAGGTCTATGTTTTTCTCAATTCTTATTTACATTTAACTCATCGCGTACACCACATAAAGTCGAACTTAATTTACATGAGTTTCTTAGTCCCAATGCATCTGTATATGCAATCCCAATCAATTATCAGTAATTCGATGCAAGAAAACTACGAGGGGAACTCGGCATTTGGAAATTTTCTGTTTATCTTGTAAACTTTGATAAAAATGCCATGCTTACCGAAGGCAAGGGAATGATAAATACCTGGGTTGAAGAATAAATTAGCAGAGACCAAGGTTTCATAATCAAAGAAAGAAATTGAATCGAGGGAAACGACAACACTTTTGCTGGGAAGAAAGTGAATACTTAATTTCTGTGAACCCCTAACCGTATATTTAGTTCGCACAATGCAGCATTTGTGATGCCTGGAGGGTTAAAGTTTATCCTGAGTAAGTCTAGTGATGCATTAGTATATTAATAACTGTGGTAAGGTCTGGATTTTAATTTAGTGAAGGACGGGGGAGAAAGCGTCTAACACTAATGATAAGCTAAAAGCTAAGACCTTGTTTTCAAACTAAATAATGATACATATAGAGTACAAGTGGAGTAATATGCTTTTAATACGAAGATAGAGAAAGATATAACAGAGAAGTTGAAATGTAAGCACTAAAATTTACATCTAGTAAGTACCACACGGAGGAATTTAATCGGAGAGAATGAAAATGTGCGAAGTTAGTAACATTTGAGTGAATCCATGCATATGCAAGTGAACATAATGGTGGAGCAAGGAAACCAGAGCAAACCAAAGGAAAATCCAGTATTTCCTCTTTGTTGACTGTCTAATGCACTAACAAGCGTAGTAAGGCATGTTAATCGAAACATCCTGAGTGAGTGAAATGAAACAAGCAGACAGCTGCATACAAAGAATTTATATTTCATCCAAATATTTACCATTGTTCACCATATGACAACTTACAATGAATGAAAATAACGCTCCTACTGCAATTAAAAAAGTTTATTTGACTTCCTTGTAAGTTTTCACTTAGATCCAAGGTACCAAAACATTTTCTTACTCCAAGGAACGTAATGCATAGTAATTAATGTATAAGGAAAAGCGTAAAATGCGTGGTGTGGTGTGTCATGGTTGACTGGGTGAGTGTAGTCGAAGGAGATTTGAGTAGAATAGAACAGATCGGTTGAATGAATGAGAATAAAAATAATATATAAGGACGAAACGGGTGAAAGTAGAGAAAACTGAAGTTTAGTAACGTCACCACAGTTGATGGGTCTTGGGAAGTGATGTGGAAACTGTTCTTCAACTTGCAAGCGAAACCGAACGAGCTAAACATATTTATGTACAGTGGTAGTATTTGGAACAAGTATTAATAGCAGCCGTAATAGGACGTATGATATAAGAATGCGAGATCTGAAACCAGTTTAGATGAATAGTTCTATTTACATTGGATACGCAGAATGGAAATGAGGACGAAACAAACCAAAGTTATGTGTATATTTTCCACAAAGAGAACTTTTTAGCGTATAGGCCTTTAGAGCAAAACCTTTAGTTAATGGGCCTTCGTGTGATGTGTAAAGTAAAGCTATGCTCGGAGAAAACAGAATTTATTTTGTGGATACAAACTTAAGTTAGTATTACTGTAGGAAAATTCAGTTAAAGAGTGTGTTAGGACTAGGTGTAGTTAAATTGAGCACCCTGTTCCAGATCATACCATATCTTGTTATGTTATGACTTACGTCAAGTTAGGGTTAGTGCGAAGTGAAATGATATAGCAATGGGACGAAGGACGTTCAGTTCTGTAGAAGTATATGTGCAATATGCAAAATGCACCCGGTTCGTAAATGATGTAATTTTTCCAACTCAACTAGTTTGGCTTCGTCTCCACTGACTTGTTCTCTTGAGAGTCTTATCAACTTTCCACCTGCCTTCACCCGGGGGTCAACTTTTATTGAGAAACTTGAATTTCAGCTTCCCTCTGCACAAGAAAACATACTGCCTCCTCCTAACTAAAACTAACATCGGGACTCTCACTAAAACCTAAGTAAACTATAACTGTAACTTATATTATTATAACTAACTAACTCTGTACACAGTTGTAAGACGGATATCTGTACTACTATCTGTACGTCTGTAGGTACTTGTGTTTTGGCCTTCTCTGTAAAAAGGCAAAGAGCCAAAAGGAGGAAAGGGGATTTCTGCGTTACATACTTTCCCTTTCCACTTGACTATTAGTGAGAGCTAAAGCCAAGTCAAGTCATCTCAACCAGCTCAAGACACTCTTGATGATGATGGCAAAAGAATAAAAGTGAGCAAAGAGGCAACATTTCCACAGAGACAGAGGATAGTCATCGTATTAATACAGCCAGACTTTCTCCCTCACCCACACCGCACTACAGAGTAATACATCATACCCTATCATAATGGGACGTAGATATCCTATTATACTGTGTGAGAGGGCGAGATGAATGTTCATGATACTGCGACTCGATGAGGAGGGCTACCACGACTAACTAAACTCTATCTCTATGCATGTGACTCTAATATATCAGAGACATTAGTGTGTATGCTCTATATAAAGAATATTCAAGTCCAGTCATTGCGAGTCCTAAAAGTCTGATCTTTCTCTCCGCGTGTATTTGTGTGTACGTATGTGTGACTCAAGTTAGACTCATTTCCTTTGGACTCCACGATTTATTAGAAAAGTACTTAACTTACGGACATCGAAGTTACTGCGGGTATACTGTAACTCTTAAAGACTACTTGCTTATTACCCTGTCTATATATTACAGGAGGTACGCATTTATTTCATACGCTTGAATTTTAGTCTATTACGAGTAGCTTATCTGTAGTGAACTTCTACACTTTATATAAGTATTGGTTTGGTTTGAGTTGTTAGTTGACATCACTCCTTCCTAGCTGTTATCCGATCCTACTTACTAACAATGAACGAGTTTTTCCTGTTTTTCAGACTTGTCCTCCACTCCCTAACTAAAGTGAAAGTCCAGCGTCCAACTCTCATAATTGCTGTCCAGCCTCCTTCAGACCAATTTAGATGTCACATTTACACGTGCCTTAGGCAATCCAAGTCACAGTTCACTACAAACGCCTTTCCAACTTACTTTGGCTGTGCAGTTGAATATAATCCTTTCCTCCTTCCCCTTCACTTTCCTTTTGCTTACAACGAAAATTCCTCTTATGGAAAGTCAAACTGCTTCAGATATGAAAACGGGGTACTTATTGCTAGATATCATATCACATTGATGATCGTAACATAAAGCTAGACTCCATTGTGCACTTACACACCTCTGCAATGTCATATCTCAACTCTTTGCTGTTTCTGGGCATACCACATGAAGAGCATCAGACTAATAACAAGAACTTCTATCACATCATGCATCCCTTACTTTCCTTTACTTCACTTTTGGCTTTTCTAATTCTATTTTCTCCTATCGCACTCCACAACTAGGTACTAAAGTAATATTATTGGTATCTCCAGATAGTCGGTTAGATACTAAATGGCTGATATGGACAGACACGTATGGTAAATAGCATCCAAGAATTTCCTCTCGCTCATTCGCAAGACCTTGAGCTCTGTTCGCTTGGCTTTGGCCTGGATTGGAGTGGCGACTCCCGGTTTACCATTTTCCATTTCGTGCCTTCGTTTGACTAAACATTTTCTGTGGTGTGGGGTACCTCGGCTGGGTTGCACTTATTGTTCGCTTCAACTTTCTCCACTCCCAAATGAAAAGAGCCTAAATTTCTGCCAAGCTGTGACACAGTCAGAGAAATGCTAACGAAACCGCAACCTTGTTTCATCTCAGTCACTACTTCACTCCTGTCTCGGCCGGAATGAAAATCAGAAAGGAACACTGAATACATTATTCTCTCTATTATCCGACTATGAACTTTGCTATTGCTTTTGCATAGATACTGGCTACTGATCTCTACTAGTTTACTGTTAGCTAGACCATCTCCCAGAAAAGCACTGCCCGGATATCTTCTTTTCAATTCAGATGAATATAGTATGGACTAAGGACCATTTGCTTGGACCTCCCTCAAGGACATTACTATTTACGAATTGGTAATTATTTACTTAGCCAATGGCCAATACGTTTTTAAAGCAATAATCTTGCAATTCCTCGATCAATTAAGGTAGATCAGTAAATAAAAATTATCTTCGAAAAATATATTTTGGAAGCTTTATTTAAAATCGCTATTAAAATAATGCTTTTTGGCCAAAGGTACTAATAGAAATCGGGGGCCAGTTTTTAAAAAAAAAATCCAATTCAGCTAAAACTTAGAAATTGACAATCTCGCATTTTGATGAAAATTAGTGAAAATCCTCGGTTTACATTGTATTATTACGTATATATTAACACTAGGCCCCCGGTACTGTTGTTGAATTTCGAAAGGTGAAAACCCAAGAATGGAGTTTCCATAAGATCCCCTTCACTGTTACCGATAGCTATAGTACAAAAATATCTAGGATAATCATTAGGTACCATTTAATTGCATATTATGCAATATAGAACATCTTCGCTAGGTAATAAAAATATACCTATGATTTTGGCATTTATGATTGGCCTAATTATTCAAGTAAATAATTGATATCGGTTACTGGTTATAGCATAGAAATAAATACAGTTAATATAGCAGCACAAAAGTGGTAACACAAAAGTGGTAACACAAAAGTTGTAATTTAAGTTAAATGGTAAAGGAGTATATTTTCTAGCTATATACTACAGAGAAAACTTAGGAAGAGAAGGAAAAGTTTATCTTGACCTGAATGACTTTCTCTAAAATGCCTTTGTTGCTGAGGTCGCAATATACATAACGAAATATTATATGAAAGATAAAAATTTAAAGTTCCTTTATCTTGATATCACACTACATCTAAGAAATATCTATCCGGCCATTTTACTTTATATAGAAGGACCATAGATTTAGACTATTATTAGATTCACGTGCTCCTCATATGCTACAC
Source organism: Tomocerus maximus (assembly GCA_019776445.1). Taxonomy (NCBI): domain Eukaryota; kingdom Metazoa; phylum Arthropoda; class Collembola; order Entomobryomorpha; family Tomoceridae; genus Tomocerus; species Tomocerus maximus. The sequence goes on from JABASH010000353.1 coordinate 28,533, forward strand.
ATAGAAATAGATAGCATGGAAATGAAAGTATATGGAACAGAATAAGACATTTGGATATTGCTTCAGTAGTGCTACTGTATGAATAATGTATGTGATGATACGGCCAGTTCTGTTTTCTGCAAGGCTGCAGTAGTAATAGTACAGAATCTCCAGAGTAGCCGAAACGAACTTTACTTAACTTAAGTTTTCAAGTGTTTGATGAGGAAAAAGTTGAATGATGTTTGATTCGTATTAAATATATCTTAGGAGGGAACTGAGAGTAGTATGTGGTGGATTATGTGGATCATCTAACTGTAATCGTGATACCAGGCAGTGGACGGAGGTAGGTATAGTTAGTAGAAGTGCGAGTGTATTCAATTCATGTCTGTTTGGTTAGGTTTTATGTTCTCGTGTAGGTAGAGAAGTGTCTGAGACAGTGAGCACAGTATAGTAGAAGGTAATTACATAAGAGCAAGTGCACGAATGCGTTGTATTTTCTCAGGCTAATGGACGGATGGATGAGCAATACTAGAATAGGGAGTCAGTGGGTCATAAAATATAAGGAGATGGACGGATGCCCTTGGCTCGTTTAGCATCTCTCTCCCTTTTTATATCTTCTGTGTGTGTAGTTGGCTATTGTTTAGTCCGATATCTGATTCAGGTTGATCCCTATAAATTGGAAATCAAATGAGTCTGTATTCTTGGCACGTTGGTTGGATCTTTTGCTCTGTTTTGGCCTGGGCTGCCACTGCCAGTCAAGACCCCGAGTTAGCCGGACGGTCAGAGAAAAACAGCCGCTCGCCTTCCCGCTGAGAACCGGATTACCAAAGCTTAAGTACCTTTCCATTTCATCATCTAACTTCTTGCAATCCGATTCTACTTTACTCTACTTTACTGAGGTTTCCCTTACCTTCACCAGCTTGACTCATCTTAGCTTTTAAGTCTTCTGAAATTTTTCCATTCTTCCTCTATTCTTTTCCCTAACTGTTCCTTTCTCCTATAAATCATGACCCCGACTCTTTCTAACACAGGAACCTTGTTTTGGCTCGCCTGGGCTACGAGGCAAGCTTATGAAATCGCACAATCCGTTACCCCGTTTGTAAATATGATATTCTTACTAGCTCCTAAGCGATCACGGGGTCGAAACTTGTTTGCAACCCCCTATATAACCCGACATGGTAATTTTTGGTCCTCTATGAAAACATGTACACAACTAGTGAAAAACAAATATACCTACCATGCGAGGCATCATATAACTTAAATTTTCTTAAGAGTAATTCTCAATTTGTTGAGATAAATCCCTCTTTCAAACTCATATCTACCGACACGATGCTCGTCGTCCACAAACTCGTCTAAAATTAGATAAATAGATTATGTAAGCATCATGTGATATTCTGAGTTCTGAATCGTAACTTTTCGTACTACATATGGATTCCCAAAATCGAATTTGATGACAATATTATGTCGTCTCCTGTTTCACGTGGGTGTAAAAGAGTTTTCTGCCCCAAATAATATGCGCCAGTATATAGTTCATTCTTTTAAGTAGCAGTGGCTACGCACCTTTATCGTAACGAGACTCCACACTCCGGCGAGCGTCTTGTTACGGCTTGCAGTTAGTTTTCTTCGGGAAGTTGTGTATAGTAGACTTAGTAGAGTATAGTAGATGTCAGATGTGCGATGGAGGTCCCTATTACGATGGGCTAGCTTTTTTCTTTTTCAGGGTTACACAGTATTTATTATTGCATTACATTTAGATTCCACTTTGAGTCTACAACCCAACGCTCCCAAATGTAAACGTTTAAGAAAAGCAATAAAATAAGTATAGGTATTCACTATCAAGCTTACGGTAAACCAATCACCAACCCGTCAACAATAGATGATACAATAATAAAGGTTTTAGGTAGTTTCTGTTATATCTACTACAATACATTGTATATGTATTATATAATACATTCAAGATATTGGCGAGATTTCTAAAAAAGCATCTGCAAGTACAACATACTGTAACTCATGTAGGTCAATCTCAAAGCATCAACCTATAGTAATAAATAATTAGTTAAATACATTCTTTCGTTAGCGCAATAGCAATAATGTCTGTGCGATGTAAATAATTGTGTGGCAGTAGCTGAAGTTAATTTGCTAAAGTAAGAGGGAAAATGTGGTTGTAAAAGACAGCGTTACAAAGGATTGAGTGAATATTTAGTATCGGGACTACCTATAGTCTATAGTGTGTACGTACTTAGAATCTAGACTGTACTCTCGGGAACACGTGCGGCTGGAAAGGCTACGCATACGCATGTAGATGTAATGAGATGGAAAGAGAAAGTACTTGAACTTGAATGACCAGTAATTTAATTAGTAGGAACATCAAGCAATTCCATCAGTTAAATAGATTAGATTGCTTTCCAACAACACAACACAGATTCCTCCTATTCTTCCTTTCCGCTCTGTCACAAAGCTACACATTCTTCAGATTACACAACTATTTCATCAATTAACTGCCTTTTCCACGTCTTTTGCAGCAAACAGGAGGAGCTGCGCATTATTAGTACTTTCTATCGACCAACATACTCTACTGACAGAAACCCATTTTCGGGTACTTTCCAAATTATTTTAATGAAATAATTTAAAGGCATCTAAGGCTGAGTGTGTGTATAGCTTTCTCTATGTAAATGAGATTTCCCTTTTTGCACTTGAAAATCATTTGAAAATGCTTTTCACGCCTTTTCCATTTCCACTTTGTTGGAAGTTTTGAGAAAGCAAGCGGAAGGAAAATGAAAGGTCCATGTGGAAAAGGGTGAAAAGCCTTCATGATATTATCCTAAATCCCGCGAGGAAGAGAGTTGACCGCGAAGGTTGACCGCGAAGAAGAATTTTGAACACTGAGCGGCAGTTTCGAAGGCAGCACGATTCCCTGATGATTTTTTAAAGTTGAGATTGAGTGAGACTTAGCGGAAGTTAACTTATCGGTAATAACGAAGTTAGTTGACTTTAAGAATTCATTAATAAAAATGAACGTGGATGAAAAAAATGTCATCATGGAAGAGGCTCAGCGGCAGCTGGAGAGTGCAAGAAAGTTTGGTTTCCGGGAAGAACCTAAGATAACTAAGAAAGCTAAACGCCAAGCACAACTCTGTAAAGACACTGCTGTGAAGCTGAGGTCACAAGTTGATAAGTTACAAGTGGCGAAACATCACCTTGTAAATCTGCTAGGAATAATTGTAAATATACCATACCTATTCTTTTATTTGGAATGCAATAAGTATGTATCTTTGTATGTATGTAAAGATATAAGCCGGGGCGGGGCAACTCTATCCTTAGGATTAGTATGTTCAATTTTGAATGTAAAATGAAGTAGTGCTTGTAATATTTTATGATAATTAATTGCTTATTGAGTAATTAATTGTCAATTTTCTAATGTGTCTGAATTAATGTTTGCTTGCAGGATGACGAAGCTGTGGTCATTAACGACATGATCAAAATATCCTATGCTGCTGTTGAATCGTTACGTGATATCACAGAAATTGGCCCAAATGGTTACAAGGTGGAGACGGAGACTGACAATGAATCGGAGAAGGTCAAAAATGAGGGTCGAAAAGGACATCAAAGTTAATTATTTCCTCTTCTGTCTTTCCTCTTCAATTTAGTCTTGTACACATGAAGAAAAATGTAGCAGTGGTAAGCACTAAAGCTAAGTAATACAGATAGTAATAGTTTGTTTTTCTTATTCATTTGACTCTCTGAGAAAACAATTAAAATGTTCATATATGATTCTTTCCTATAAAACCAAAATATCTTAACTCTGCGTTTTTGCAAAATATTCTATGTACATATTTTCTTTAACTAATATAAAGTCATTATTATTCGAAACATCTGAAACACGTACCTGTATTGAATATGAACATGCGTAATTATTTGTTTGTAAATATTTGACTCGTATTAGTACATAATTTTATCATATTTTGAATTTTCATTTTTGACGTGTTTGAAAGATATCATCCATAGACAGTTGAGTGTTAAAGAAAGATAGTAGGTTCGATGAAAGAGAGGGGAAAATGAAAGACCTACTTTCTCGTTTTCCCGTCGGTCTCTCTTTGAAAAGGAAAAGAACGACAAAGAGTATAATAAGTATGCACCTCACACCACACACACTGTGCTTCAGTTATGGTATGGTCAGTGCTATAAAGTAACATAGGTATTGTGCGATGTAACACAGACAGATAAAAAACTTTAGTGGTGGCTTTCTTTTTATTTTCTCTTAAGGTACATTACATACTTATGTGTCATATAAGACGTCTCAAAGTACATTGACAAATCTTTCTTTAGATTTAATATAAGGTAGGTGGGAATAGTAGTTGGTGTGACTATGTAGTAGCCGTACATAATAGTTTGTGCAATGTTCAACTTTGAGAGAGTAACAGTAGTACGCAGTAAGCCCCCGCGTTGCCTGATGTGCTCTGTCCCAGTTAAGTAAGAAAATTGTGCTGTGGGAAAAAAGATCGAAAGACTAATATCAAGAAAAAACTATTCAGTCAACTAAAGCACAAGATGATGAGAATTAAAAGAAAAGAAAGTCGAGTCGAGTCAACTCAAGTCAACTCAAGTTGAAAAGACGCCGAGCTGCAGAGTAAACACTTCTTTTGGCGAGCGAGCCATTGTAGCCATTCTATTGTAAAGAAAGAAAGCAGAGAAAGCAGAAGAGAAGGACGAGCTTGGGAAACAAAAATGAAATAGCCTTCCTCTAGTGCACCAGGTTAAGTTAGGCAGCTGGACGACAGTTTGGCTTCCTTTGGTAACTGAAACTGGAGAAAGATGGGAAAAATAGACGACGTAGACGCTTTCTCCAACTTTCATATTGACAATTTACATGGGAGTCTTTCTTTGGGCTACACTCCTTTGGTCACTCTGTTGGTCAACTTACAAAAAACTCTATCTATCTTTCAAACTAGAGCTAACTAAAAAGAAGAATTTCTCAAGCCACTAGATATACTACTTATGTACACAGTAGAATACTGCAGTAGGTAATATGATACGATACCCGCCATACCAATGCAATGTTGAAGGAAAACTCATCATACGAAAGACGACACTAGGAGAATCTTGAATCATATGAAAAACTATAACATCCCTCTCTTCCTGTAAAGATGAAATAAGATGCTTAACTTCGTTCTCATGTCCTGTGTGTGAGCTGCAGACAGTTCTTCCTTATAGCTTAAATATATTAACTGTGCTCTCCTATGAAGTACGAACCTGACTGAAGTTGTGGTTTTCAGTTACTTTCTTTATTATAAAGCTCTCCGTTTTCACAAAATTTCATAAGAAATGCTTTGCTCACTCACATCAGAGCTTCGGGCTAAAAAAGGATGTTTGCTGTCTTTTTGATGAGCTTCCGACTCTAAAACTGAAAGTCATACACATACACATAATTTCTTTGTAACAAATCCATGTGCACAATATTTACTATTTCTATGTATTTAATCCTTTTAAGCCGAGAAGTTTCCTTTGCCAATTTTCTAAAGAGGAAAATACATTGCAAATTAGGTTTAGGTAGCTATCTGTAATCTGTACTATCGCTTTATTCAATTTTATATTTAATTAAAAAATACTCTAAATTCTACTAGCTCTTTCGCAGTACCTATATTAAAGTTTTCAATGACTTATACTTCCTACCTGCTTTAGTAGTGGCAAGGTAAGTATGAGAAACAACACTTATCTTGCTACGATATCCAAAGAATTTGATTTTAGTGGTATTTATTTTAATTGAAATTTTGTTTCAAAAGTTTTAGATAAGTCGCTTTTGCAAGAATGTAAGAGGTCTTGAGACGAAGTGGAAGGACGCGCTGCACTCAAAGTTATGACCAAAATATTACAATTGACAAAATTGTGCGTGGGTGGTGGTGGTAGGTAGTTACTTATCTTTAGTAGAGGTACTTACTTTGCTAGTAAATTGTCGTATATAAGTAACTATTTCATTTCGACACTTTAGAGCTGTAAGAGAACAGCCAATAGATGCAGTAAAGCAAGAGAAACTATAACAGTAGAAAATAAAGATGTTTCGGGCGAGCTGTTAGAGTCGTGGGGTAACTTTCTGTATTCTAATAACATTAGACTGGAGTGTATTATGTCACTTGCAAAAGGAGAAAAAATACTTTCTCTTCATATCGCTTGGTAGTCATTTATAAAACTGTAATGGAGCTGAAAGTCTTGCTGCTACAATAATAAAATGTAGCTTACTGAGTTTTTACTATGGATATTTGAAGGTGGTTATGGCATTCATTCCTTTCGAACATAGTCGCATGATTTTTTCGAGAATGGCAATGTTCTCGAATAACATAATAAAATATACTGCTCACTGTACGTAGGAATGTAATTTGATATTATGGGGTCACGTGTGACTTGACTTGAGGGCAACTCTCATTCTCATACTTACAAACAACAACGAGATGTATATGGAAGGATTCCTGCAGACTCCAGATGAACATTTGAAGGTGAGTTGAAAAATAGTATTACTTACTGGTTGATAATAACATTAGCAAATAGGGACTGTGTGCCATCCAGCAGCTGTAGTAGCGCTATTAGCTTTTACTCTATATGGTGGTATTTCTTCGCAAGAGGGAAATGGGTCAAATAGTATGTGGTGCCATTGAAGTACCTAAAAGTGTGTTATGAGTAAGTAAGTAAGTATATAAATAATTTCTAGGGGCAGGGCAACAGTGGAGCTGGAGTTCAGTATCGAGTGAAAGTCAGTGCCTCCAGTTTCTCTTCTAAAGAAGCTTTTCCTATGAAAGGAGAGAAGGGAAAGAAGAAGATGAATGTGAGGCGATAGACTGGGACATAAAGCACATCTTAAATGGTAAATAAAACTAATATGTCAGACTTGGGCCTGGAACCATTCATCTCATTTATTTTTTGGAGGCCAATTTGCCAAAGCCATTTGTTCACTATCTTTAATCTTTATCTCTATGTTATCGTCGGAAATCACATGAATGAGAATGATATACGGTCACATCTTTTTCTCTCGCAAAAACTACCCACACACACTCTTCCATTTATATTAGATCATATAACATATACCACAAATATTATTCTCTGCTACGGCATATCTTTCTCTTTATGTTGCGAATACCACGTTCCATTCACCTTGGACAAAATCTAGATATTAGCATAAATTTCAGTTAAACACAACATAAGCCATATCAAGGGCAAAATACTTAGCATTTCAGAATTTATGCACAAAAGATTGTCGGTGCATAACCAAATGTGATATCCCGACAAAGTAATTCATTGCTTAATTTTCATACAGCAATAAAGCTGAATCCTAGTTGAAAATACTGGGACAATATTACGATCTGACAATTCAAATAACATTTGACATAATCTTGTTTCGTTATGCATACTATGTACTACTACTTACTTACTATGTGGTATTTGATGTTCCTGTTAAATTGTAGATTTACGCCATTGCATGACATTGATAATCCCTTGGCGAAGTATATTATGGCCATTTGAAGTACAATTCCTGACCACTGAACTGACTGGCTACATATATTTAAGTTGTATGTTGTATTACAGCAGAACTAAGTTCGGGCATTATAAAGATACAGTTAATTAAACCATTTATCGAAGTGACTTTATCTTTAGTTGTATAAAATTCTCGCGGGTTGGATTCTTTCAAAACGACTTAGAATTTTCAATTTTTAAAAGATAATATGCATTCAAAAAAATTACAATATTTTCCACTAACATTTTCCTCAATCCATCAATTTTAGGATCCGCCTTCGTTCAATTAGGATCCGTCATTTTTTTCGAAAACATTGCTTCGAGGACTACAAACTACAAAAAGGGGTCTTTAATTTTAGGTTAGTAATTTTGTCATTCCTGAGTAAGCTAAAGATCCTTACCTTGTCAAACTGCAACTTATCCTGACACAGATAAAAATATTTACTTTTTCTACCCTATGAAAAAATTGTCGTGAATGGTACTTTCAGATAAGCTATTCTACGACATGATATGTTAAAAGGATAAAATGATGTGAAGAGGCAATATGTAACATTTTGAACCGACGACTGAAGTAATGTAGTACGTAGGTATGTACTAAGAAAATGGGGTGCATTGAAACTCTTCTTGAAAGCAACTATTGTTTAAAATGCCATCTTGTCATTTCTAAGCTCGATCTTAACAGCAAAAAGTAATAAGAATAAATGCCCGTTCTCCTTATCTACCTAACTTATCTTATGTGCAATATCCTTGAAAATTAAAGCACTCCTGTACTTACTATTTCGGTGCAAAAGTTTCCAAGTGCCTTTGCCATATGGCGTCAGTGCGACTATATAGACTGGAGAAGTAGATATAGCATAAAGTAGGAATGTAATAACATTATATATTGCATATTACTTTTTCATTTAATCGACTCTCTTTACATAGGTTTCAGCATTATTATTTCATATCCTAAGGGTTTTTCAAATATAGGTATTTCCCATTACGAAATATCATTTACTCTGTCTTCTCGTCTTTCCGTCCGCTCTCCTTATGTATGTATATCTGCCATTTCGATCAAGGTAGACTAAAAAAATAAGACACATTTATATAAGTTAATCCATGTGTTCACCAAATTCAGTCCGAATGTTGTAGTATGTTCATTCATACCATGCGATCCTTGCCTTGGGATTCGAATCGTAGCTGTACATCGAAAATCAACTGTGCTGACTGTATCTATTTAATGATGTTATATAAGAGTAGAATTTAACAAGGATAAAAAATAAAAAGGTAACCAAAACCATAGTAAACCTTACATAGTCCAGTAACTATACAACCAAACGAACAAGTCTACAGAAAGTTGTGTCGATGCATAGATATTGATAAAAATAGAGTCATGTCACAAGAGAAGATATAAATATTTTTGAAGTAGTAATGTTTTGGTATATCTAGTAGGAGTATTTCAGTATATTTTTAGTAGCAATGGATGTACAAAACCTTCATTCTTTTTGCGAAATTGTTTTGAAGGAATTTCGTTGGGTTACATTTGTGTAAATAGAGATGACAGATGGAAAAGTCCAGTTCTCTCTCAGCCAGTCCTCAAGGTTCCATTTCAGTGTAATAAAGTAGATCGGATGAATCCAGTTTAGTCCACTAACTTTCCAACCTAGAAAATCACTCTACAAATTTTCTTGTGAACTGAGGAACAGTGCCTAGGCTATTTATAAGTATGATACCATCATCATATAGATTTGGTAGGTATACTATGTAGGTAGGTACTGCTGATAGGTATATACTATTTGCACTTACATGAACTTACGTATTATGTACCTAATCCACCTACCAGGAGAAAGCTTCCCTTAGAATTTCTTCATCTTTCTTTGGCTTTCACTTTCTTCCTGTCCGACTTTTTCTTTTATGACTAGCGGAGTGAAAGAGTGGAAGTGTGACTTCCGAAAAGAAACAGTCCGGACGAGAGACGGGCGTCATATGTTCATCTCGTCATTTCATTTTATGTTTTATTTTTACAGCAAGAGTATTATTTCAGAATGAATGAGTGTGGAGGTACAGAAGTGCTGCTCCAACTTCTGTCCTCATTTCTGCAGAGTTATTTTGATCTGAGTAAGCTGGAGGCTGACTCATAAGCCGGGGAAATCTACGATTTCAATGCAATGGAAGAAATGAGAACGTCTGTTTTGGTGTAGCCTGGCCTTGTCTGGTCTGTAGCTGTAGCAAAGTACATAATGAAGTGTCTTAGAGAAAAAGTCACCGCCTTTTTCGTGTCGATTGTCAGTCGAAACGTTTGGCAGAAACACTTAGATTTATTGTTGCCTCTCATTTTCCTGACAGTCTTCACACCCTTCATCTGTCTCCCTCTTCTTTACCAGACATTCGGCTCCGTCCCTCTCTTCTCGATTATTATTATTGATATGTGCTATTACACATTATTCACATTAATACTCAAATGTACTTACTCACGATTTACATATTCTAATTCACAGATCTTGATAATGAGCCATGTCATGGGGGAGATGGAGGAACATAATAAATCAATTCAATATTATTCTTCTAGGAAAATCCCCTATATTATTACTGTAATTTCGAAAAAGATTCATTCTTAGAATATTCACTTCTATCCCCTTTCTACTTCCATTCCCCTTCCAAATCTCAACTTGAAATGAGAATATTAAGATGATAATCCTGATCTTATTCTCTAAAATTCAAATTGTGTCATTTTTGTCGTCCACATAAATTGTATATCAAATATATCAGTTATGTAGTGTACAAAGTTAATGTAGGTAAAATATATTATAGTATCTGTGTGATCACTGATCAGTGATGACTTAAAGTTATTTCGTTTATGGCTTAGTTCCTTTTCCTACAAATCCAAATATTAAAAACTGTTCTTTGCTCCCTATCTCAAAACATTCATTCATTTCCTGCCTTTGATAAATGCTAATTTGATACAAATGCTAATTTTATAAACGCTAATTAAAGTAAATGCTAATTTAATACAGACAAAATCTGCTGAACGTGATGTGTGTTATACGTTATGCAGGCTTTAGTTCTAATTTTGAGTGGGTAGGTTGTGTAAGTTTAGTTAGTAGTAAAGCTCCTTTAAAGGTGCAGGGAAGGTTTTCTGAGAAAGAACCGACGAGTTGTAGCACACTCACTCAAAGTCAGCGGCACGTGCCCAATTTATTTATTTGTCTTTGTCTGTCAAAATGAAGTAAACCTTCGGAAATGACTGGGAAATGTGGAGTGCACAATATTAGTTGCTTAAAGAGACTTTGATTGACTAAGACACAGAAATTTCATCGTACGAGGAGATTTAATGTGACGGAAATGAAGATCTTTTAATTAAACTGAGCCGCAAACTCCCAGGAAAGATTGAGGAAGGCTTTAGTATACGAACTAAATACTTTCTGTAAACCAATAGCTATTGCTCACAGTTGAGTAGCGTCAGCCGCTGTGTTTATATGGACAGAGGGAGATGTCACAGTCTCAGTCACATTACACTCGCCAAAAATTTGTTCTGCTGTCATTCTGCTGTAGCAGAAGTCTCTTTTAGGCATGTAGTAAGTCAAATACTGCATTGCACTGCGATCAAGTAATTTAGTCTGCCCTTGTCTTGCTTGTACTTACATGCACTGCACATTCTCTCTCTGCCTCTGTACTAATCTGCACGGCGAATATTTCCATAAGTGGCACATGCCATCACACAGGCACAAGTGTTGACGTTAACTAGGTACTAATGCTAATGTCTCTGTTTGGAAAGCGACAGCTTCACTTTCACTCACTTATTGTAACTAGCGACTGCTGATTCTTCTCTTTTGCCCAAGGATTCCAAAATATTACTTTGTCTGAGCCAAATGCAGTGCTAAAGACATTGCTTGCCATCAGTCACTCCCTATATACACACGCACAATGCTGGGATCACTAGGCTGGCTTGCAAGCGATTTGCAAATATGGGATTAGAGGTTAACGAGAACGCTTTAGGGAATTTACGTACAAGTCACGGGTCAATTGCTTCCCTCTTATAACTGCCTCAACACTTTATTGCACTACTGTAGGATTATCCTGATCTATATGACTCATGACATGATATGAATTATACTTAAGCTGTGGAGTCTAGTAATAATATGCAATAATTCTATACTCCACATTCTCTGCTACTACAGGATCTACTAAAATCTTTATCTATGCGCAAAAGAGGATATCATACAGAAACACTTTCAGATTTGGTGTAATAGCTGTCCTCCATTCACTGTCACACTATCAACCAAATAGTTCAGTCAGTACTTCAGACCGAAAAATCGGTAATTAAAATCTAAAATCATATAACAAGGTCAATTGGCAATTAAAATCGTATGCACCAATCTCATCAATTTTATGCAACAGTTGACGTCCTGTACTGCAGATTAGTTATGTCAAAAAGGTTTGTTACAAGAGGTTAATATTTTAAATTTAGTAAAGTAGGCAGTGATCCTAGTCCATGGATGTGGTTAAGCAAAGTAAAGATAATTCGGGCCAATAAACAGATTAAGTGAAAAGTTTGTCATTGTTTACTATCATGTATATTCATAACATTGTATACACGTACAATTTCACAATCAATGTCAATTAGGTACTTATCTGTCGTTCGCATCAATGAACCCATTGAAAATCCTATTTGTATAATAGAGTGCATCTGAAAAGAGCCTTTGCACTCCAGACAATACAAATGCACAAATTTTATCATGCTCCAAAGTTCCAGTAACATTCCCAATTCTACTTTTACTGCAATGTTTATAAATACTTTTATGTAAGTATATAAACTAAGAATAAGATGTATCTGTAACATTAAAGCCAAAGCCAATGAGGATATGAGATAGTCATTAATGTTTTATAACCATTTCTTGAAGCACTGTGTCTTATTACTTTTGGCGGAATGATATAGTTTTGAAAGAGATGTTCCGATATGTATAATAATATTATCAGAAATAATATAAGTATCTATATGTAGTACAAGCACAATATTGTAGTGATTAATGTGGGTATCTCTGAATATATATTTGTATTCCATTGCAGAGCATTATATTATGGAGGTCTACATGCATTTACTGGTGGGAAATCTGAGAATCAATAGAGATCATTGGGAAAGCTCATCTCTTGTTACATTACATAGATTGAAGAGAGTACTTGCTTAGCTTTCGTTTCAGGTCAAATTTGTTGGCAAAGCCATAGGCTTTGTCTTTGGCTGCTGCCTCTGAATTTCGTTGGCAACCTCTTCTTTCCACTTCCTCAATTGTAAATCCTCTACAATCTATTGTCCCTCTCTGTGCCTCTCAAGTGCTTTTGCTTACAACTCACAAGTACTGCTGCGTAGTCCTACCGCTACTTCCTAAGAGAAAAACAGGTACCTACGTAGACGTTGTCTTTTATCTCTCACCCTTCAGTATCTAGGGCAGTGCTACGTAAACAAAGAAAAACTGTTACCTATTTCGTTAACAATGTGGAAAGCTTTAGCCAGTATTTAATGTTTTATTTGCCATAGTCTTCCCTTATTAATACCTATATTTCCAATTATCAAGAAGCTTATCTATGTGCTTGTGTTGTATCTACTATTGAAAAGACAATATTATCACTCATCTTTTGCTTTCGACTTTTAAACACTCATCCAATCAAACCACACCAGGACCTAGATAACCCATTACCTAGTGCATTAAACTTTTAAAAAAACTTAAAAATGAACGTCCACTTTCACATTGACATTACAGACAATCACATTGCAAATTGAAAATACATAACCACGCGGAGAGTAACATCGAAGATGTTATAACTGTAAATACTAATATACCTACTAATGCTAATATTATATAAGTATATCTACTATTTTAGTTTGTATGTGGATACCAACCGGCATTCCTAGGACAAAGCTAGGACAAATTAACGAATTAAGTGTGGCATTGCAAAAATCAACTCGATTGACATTGACTAGAAATGATACATTAATGGCCATTTTTGTCGCCTCTTCTGTGACAGAGGTGGTAGTCTTATTGATTTAGTTGACATTATTTTGATGTAGACCAGCACAATAATAAGGACCGAGATACTAGTGAACTGAATATACTGGTAAAACTGAAAAAAAGTTGTAAGTACTGTAGGTAGTTTGCTCAACCTTTAAATGAACACAAAAATGTAATTTTATTAACTGTATACTAAAGAAACTATGAACAGAATTTTATTTTTGTTTTAAGTATAGCAGTGCAGAATTACTTAGCAGGGATACATTCACATATTATATACTATTATGCAACAAATTTGAGCGGAGAAACGCCAGAAGCCAGAGAGAAAGCATGGAAATTGAGAGGAAATGGGTAAGTTAGATGCAGGACCACAAAGTATGAATATTTGCAGCGGAATATACGTTTTGTATAGAATAAATGGGAGTATACATTTGGATATTTTAGACAGTATGTACTGCAGTCGAGATTCGAGATTGAGGAGTATGTCTGAAGGAAGTATGCAGCAGTCATTTGGGGGTAGTGGAGCATTTGGTAGTGGGTCACATAATATAATAGTGTGTCACTGTAGTACAAGACAGAATAGATGACAGGGCTTATAGGGCGACGGAGAGAGCTGAGGAGCAGAAGGGAAGTGGAAGAGTTGCTAGTGAAAGAGTGAGCCGAAGGTTTAGGTTAAAAATGAGTGTCAAGATTGGATTGGGTGTGAGGGATGAATGTTGGGCAATGATTGGAGAGGTAGTGTGAGAGCCTATTATGTCAGTTATGGAAGACTATTCATCCTCACAAATCACCGTGTTTCCCTCTCCCCATAAAATACTTAGTTACAGCATAAAACTTTGATGAATCTCCTTTCACACGGCGAGAGTTACACTTTTCATTTTGAAAAGTGAGTCGACTGTAGCAGAAACATATACACAACGATACGAAGAAACGCGTCTCCATACAACAAAGTTGAACAGGGGCTTAGGTTAACATGCAGAGCAATGTGGCTAAGTAGATACATAAGCCCCTAGTTAGTATATTGCATAACTGTCTATAAAAACTACATATGCACTCAGTCCAGGAGTATCTATGTCATGTGTATTGTATAAGTGCAGCGGTAGATACAGTTACGTTATTGTTAACGATAGCAGTAATGTTTGGCGAGGGCTATAGGTACTTTAGCTACTCCCTTTCGTTTTAAATAGAGAAATAAAGAAAAGAAAGAAAGCGGGAGTCTGTGTGACTGACTGAGTGAGTAAATAACTAAGAGCGAGGTTCCAAAGACGTTTTGGAGACGAGTCCATGCAGTTAGAATAGAAATAACAGAAGAAGACTATGCTTAAGGTATCTTAAGTATAGATGACTAAATGTGTTATAGTGATATAAAGGGGACTTAAGTAGAAAAATGAGAGAGCCTTCACATGCCGATAGAATCCCCGAACCTGCAAAAC